>KZ345656.1:38403-51331 GCA_002352805.1 Teladorsagia circumcincta
CATGGTCAAAAAACCATGCGCCAATATTTAGTAGCCACCCTGTATTTCTGAGAAGCCGCTAGTGTTGTTTCCGCCTGAGAAATTAATGGTAAATATCTGCGGTTATTTAGGAAAAGATACGAGGAATGAGTGACTGGTCGGTGGTCTATGAGAAACCTGCGATCCCACCCGCCAGTGCCGTCAGAAAGTGCGGCCGTCACTAGGTTAATTAGCGAGCTGAATATCGCTATCCTACTATATATAACCGGCTTAGCGTTTGTGTGTGCATGTCTGACCGTAAATTCATAACATTACTCGTGGTTCATCAACATTGGTTCGTTACATTGACTCTTACATCGTTTCTTGGCTTTTGATCCACGCCTCACCCCAAATAACATACATGAGCTTTAATATGTTGCCATCAATACGAAGGGCGTAATGAAACTGATGGCTCGGTGTAAACACGAGAACACAGATAGTGGGCGGTCACTAGTGATTACAATCGATAACGGCCGATAAGGAAGTTTGGAGTTAAAGCACAATCATTTTCGTTGTAATCTTCGTACCAGTTAAAACACTAACTCCTACATGCTGGATAGGTGATCGGACGGAGACACTAATAGTGAGCAGTATAAACTGATGAAAAATGATAAGGACTAATAAATTGCGGCTGAATACAAATGCTGACCCAACTTTACTGCAGTCACCACTGCAAGAGATCAAGTTGGCGGGTGTTGGTGGTGAGTGACAGGAAACGGGTAATGAGCTCGCTGATATAAGAACGACAACTGACTGTGTACTTAGTTGAGCCGAGCCAGGTCCTTAGCAATGACATATTCCATCCAGAATTCTACAGTAATAAAAGCTAAGGGTGTTGAGCCGCTAAATTACCCAGGCCAGTATCCGAGGTGTCCCCAGCACTTCTGATTGAGCGGAAGCGTGCCTACAGTAGGTGGAGCACGTCCTTAAGCAAGCAGTGTTTATTACACACACACCACTACAACTCCTCATAATTTGGTCCTGAAAAGTCCCAAAAGTAGGGAAAAATTGGATAGAGGTTATAGAAGGAAGGAAGGGTAAATGATAATGAAGGGAGCTGCGTACTCCAGAGTGGCTGGAGTTTGTCACTGGACTTGTAACCTGGTTCCATGGAGACCTTTACTTCGGGAACGGTGGAATGGGAGTGGGACTTGCATCGAGGCAGGAAGAGTTTGCTAGGAATTTGTAAAAATGACGATGGCCCTGTTTTATACCACTGCAGCACTGTGTGATGCGAGGGCGCACGCAGCCAAATTGGTTCTTTTCCGAAACTGTTCTCCCCTAATTAACTTTCTTGTTTGGGAACAAGAACTGGAATATCACAATGATGTTCCGTTCTTGGAAATTGTAGATTATTTTCGATTCAGATTCATAAAGAAAATAGTGATAGGGAAACTCTGCTCGTACCTCTATGCAGTAACGCTCTCCAGTTAAGTTCTGCTGTTGCGGTAATTCTGCGGCTGCCATGTGAGAAAAGCTGTAAATTCAATTTTTTGAAAGACAATTTCATCAATAAAGTACAGCAAAAGGTAGACATTAGCCAGAGATTTCAAAACATTCCACAATAAAAAATAGATGGTGACGCTTCACAAGAATGCTGGGTTGTGAACAAAACTTTCACCCCCAGACGGGACTCGAAGCCGCACCTGTTGCTGTCCGGGCAAGTGCTTTAGTAGTTACGCTACCGGGCCACCATGGATGGAGATGCGACTACCACGACATGGCTGCATCGCTATAACCTAAACTACGTGGCTAACTTCAGGGCAGTAACTATTTTATGTGCTCCAATTTCTCGCTAGTCTTAAAATCGTCCCTTGCAACTGCATTAGCAGACATTGGAGTAACTTCTTATAAACCTACAGTAGCGGCCAAAAGTGTTAGTCGAAACGCTTTTCCTTGCCTTTTCTTCCAAATGAATATTCTTTCTCGCATACTGAGATAATCTGTCTTATAGCGTGTCCAAATCCCCGACTCCAAGTATAAAAGATCTCGGAGAAAGAAAATAGTTCAGATAATGTTGAAGTCTTTTGTGGGAGGAGAGGAGTAATGCAAAGAAAGATTTTCGGCTCATCATCCATGTGCATAGCACTGGAGTGGGGCGATATTCTCTCAAGACAGTACCAACTAAGTTGCTCAGATAAGCGAGTGCTGTAGAAAAAACATGGTTCATGATTAAACATGTCCACGATTGAAAACATGGAAAAGAAACACAGAAAACGTTATTCAACTATGCAGTTCGTTAGCAAAATATTGTTTACAGGGTAGATTTCATATAAAACTAAATACAGTAAACACAGACTTAGTCAAAGCAATTCAAGATGAGGCCTCAGAATAATGTCTAGGTGGCAGCGGTAAACACACATTCCCTTCACTGTAGAACTGCTGTGGAACACGTAACGATTCCAAGGCTTAAATAACTGTGTTCACTATTGACTTACCAAATACACAATGGGTTCAACGCAAGGTGTTCCATTTGAGATGATATGGATGCCGATCTCCTTGCGTCACCTCGCTTTTATGACACATATGTAGTGATGGCTTGTAAATACTGGTTTGGCACGTAATTGATTTCCCTTTGAATTATCGCTCTTGAAGAAATGTCACAATTGTTGTTGAGACCTGGTGTTGGTAAGGCAGTACACAACAGAATTCACTCTATCTCAGTTTTGGCTGGAAAAATATGGTATGTTCACCATGATGACGAAGTGTTATCCTCGACCCTATTCAAAGGCGATTGTTCCTCTTCGAAGTAACCGCGAGCGTCCCACAGAAACACATGATGAATGTACAGCAGCGTTTCTTTTGCGAAACGGCTAAGCGATTCAAACATCACTCCATGAATATTAGGTGGTTACTTTTCAGAAATGGTGTCCTAATAGACAAGAACATTTGGTGGTTCGAAAATGGTTGAGTGGGGCACAAGTAAATCTGTTTGTCATTACTACTGCGGAAACCTAGTATAAATAGGTACACCACAAATTTTTGGTTTTTCAAAATAAATGTACACCTTTGTAAAGTGGCGTGGTCGCTCATGGATTATTCTTGCCAAAAACCCAAAACAGTATTTTCTTGAAGCACTTCAACCACGAACTTGGGTATACACGTTGAAACAACTTTCCACTCTTTCACAAGAGTAGTTCACTCACGGAAATTTCTAATCACACTTAAGTATTTACTTTCTGTCGTAAAAAATCTAATAGGAGCATTGGAGCGGTTATACTCGACGCTATACTTTCCATGTTGTATGGTATGCACGTCTCTAGAAACGTTGAAGCCTTAGCTAGGGCAGGTACCGAAACCGAATGATTGGGAATGAGCTCTGCCGAGGGTATCATCCTCTGATTTGATAGCGCACTTCCTATCACTGCAGGAAGGCGAGTATTCCTGGTTATTATGAGGCCGACGTTTGCTATTGATTTCAACGACGTATGCGAACAAGGTTCATGCTGAGAAGGAAGTCTTCGTGAGCAAAGCGGCATTGTAATTCGGCAAGAAAGACGAAAGCATTGCCTGGGAATTGCTCAAAAGCATCCTTCGTCAGCGAATCGTCACAAAATTTCACCTTTCCAATCTCGCATAGACATACATACATATTGACAGCGGAGATGGAGCTGGTAACCGTATGTTACAATATAATATGTATGTTTACACAAACATCAGCTTTATTTCCTCTGTCAGTATCCCAGTTGATCTCAAAACTAGCGGAATGGAGTGATGCAGAAATTTACGCAAACTTCCAATTGTATAGAGGCGACGAACTTCTAGTGGAGAACCACTCATAGCTTCAAAAGGATTTGCGCTGTTGAACATCTGAATCTCGCCTTTCGCTGCACGAATCTAGCAAAGCTAGGGAGTAGAAGAGAATGGAATTCTTCCAGCTGCTAACCAACATTCTTACCGCTGCTTGACTTTTGTGCACGAGAACGCAGCCACCGGTCTAACAAAAAGTTGCTCAGTATCAATTAATAATTAATTTAAATTAACTAATTACAGGACTAATTACAGGCAAAAATGTTCCGGTCTCATGTGGCTCGCATGCTCTCGAGATCTGATTTTATTGGAAGATCCCTGGTGTTACAGAGCGGCGCTGCTAAATTACGAGCAGACATAGTTAGAAACAACAGAAGAAGCAACACAGTCTGTTACCGACACCTGTTTTGATTCGGGACAGTTAATTCGGTTTCAAGCATAGCAAAACAGCTTGAAGATGCTATTAGGAATAAAGAAAACCAACCCATCATTGAAAAGTCATCGGTGCTTATGGTGCAATAAATTTTTCTCAATTCAACAAGTGAACATATATTTGTGAATAGGTAAAAAATGCGCAGGAAAACATAAGAAAACAAAAATGAAAATGTGGGAGCACACATTCGTAGGTTTCGGTACATGAGTTGCCAAGCTTCATTGGCTAGAATTGATGCATCATGGGAGAAATGTGTATTTCTACCGGTATCGACTTTTAACATGAAATGGGCAAGTGATTGTGTCGTGCAAGACGTAGAAGGTTAGCTGAACGTTGACCACAACTTACGGTAAGAGGATGAATAGGTCATGGAAAATCTACAACTAAAAAACAAGTATAAACAACAATATATCCATTGATGGTTGGTGAACGAACTAAAAAAATGTGACCCTTCTGAGTAGCCACTATCCGCTACGAAAAAAGAGCTTAGCCTTCTACGGAATGATCTGACTCCGGCATATTGGTAGACGGCCTAGAGTGCGTTACAGGCTATAGAGAGGTTCCTTGGATTTATGAACAGTTCCAGGATGTCAGCAGCAGCTGGTCGCCTTGACCAAACCTAGTGCAGCGTAAACTAGTAGGTTTGAGTGAGAGATCTAGGAGGGCGACTTATCGAACGCAACGATATGGGTAGCTCAGCTGGTAAGAACTTCGCGCCACTTCGTCATGGGCCCAATTCTGTTGAAACGTTCACGTTATGTTGGAATTTCTTCTAGGGATTCCCTTAGATCAAGGATTTGTTTGAGTATAGATAAGTTCAAGGTAATCTTCAGTCTTTCGTTTTATGCATTGTGAAAAAAAAGAGTCAAAGGTGTAATTATTTTATGTGTGATCACCGTAAAAAGGCCGCTGTGAATACTCTTCAAAAAGTGAAAATTCGGCAATATAGAGATGAGAGAGCGCCTCCGTCCAAATCCACTTCTTTTCCGTTTACTTGTCCCAAGGGAGCTAGGCTCTCCCACGCTCACGTGTCACGTCGAGAACTACGAACGCGGGAGACAACCGACGGGGTGAGTAAGCTAGAAAACACGGCCTCCGCGCTTACTACATACATTGTAGTAAGGGCCTGTTGGGGGACTGGCCGTGTTTCCCTACATTGTTCTTGGTTACAACAGAGCTTCTCTTCCACGTTTGACCAGTCGTTCCAAGCAACTAAACGACTTATCTCCGCGATGGTGTTTGCCGCACGCTTCCTTGAAATTTTGATTCGCTTTGCATCGCAAGACCTCCAGACAATCTGACGAAACAAGCGAGTCGTTATTTCGTGAAGAGCCGGGGGCTTCAGTAATCGAGACTATTACACCAGGCTGTTCCAAAATTCCTGGCTTTATTTGACACTCTCATTACTTCAAGCCTCATGTTGCATGAACAACATCTGATCAAAAATGTAGTCATCATCGTAATCACTGAGTTGCGTCCATTTGCAAGGTAACATATAGGTGTATTTCACCCAGTGCAAGTGAGGCTATGGGTGAAGAGTTCAGAGAGGTCGTCTGGGGGAGGGGTGATTGTATTCACTGACTTTTTCTCTCGTAGCTGCTTATTCGAGGCACAGTTCAGGAGAGAGTCTGAAGGATAGGCGCCTGGACTCTACGATAGTGTGGCACCGTGACCCAGCCAGTTTTCTCAAAGCAACACCCCCCTATCAGGTTGGTGGGGTAGAAGAGGTCGATAATGAAAATGTGGATGACGGGTTGATAGCAAATGACAAAAGATACAAAGAAAACAATGGACCCTTCAATATAAGGGACGGGGGTGCCGGACGAGTTGCTGGCTAGCGCAGCAAGAAATGCAACTGCTTTCGCGCATGCACCAATACAAACAAATGTACAGGCACCAATACGAACAAGAAAATATAATAATTCAAAGGATTAGGTGAGAAAAAGCTACCAAGATACAGACAGCATTCTTTCGAACGCGGTACAGTTCACAGGCAATCGCGCAGGGACTACGCAGTCGCGCAAGGACACGCAGCCACGAGATTCGTCCTGCGGCCAGAACTAGCGGCCAGCGCCCGGCTTTGTAAGACCTTAGTGCCGTTGTCGCGCACTTTTGACACGCGACAGCGGCACATCTGTGCTACACTTGGGCTACCCTATCTCACCCTAGGAATGATTCATCAAGTTGGCTCCCCGCGGGGGTGTTGCTTTAAAAATGTGGCGATTTATCTTTAATGTGAGGTCGTATGTTTATTCAGAGAAAGGAGATTTCGAGACGTTCCAAACGGCTCTCTCGCACTGCTGCGGGTAACGTTGGGACTTGTTCCATGTTACCTTTGCAATGCTTGTCTGCATAAGACGTTGTGGCCCTCAGTACGGGATACCCAACGACTTGTCTATTGCACTCCTTGCAGGATTCTCTTCCGTAAAGCATAATCGCTGTCTTCAATGCTGACTTGTTTGAATCCTACTTGATTACCTCGCCGCGCATTCGATTTTCTGGAACCTCCTGTCTAAAGGTGCTGATGCGTTCTTCAACAGAGAGCTTATTCCGTAATGACACTAATTTGCCTTGATGAAAATGGTTCTGAAAGAAATCGGCTATCAATCATGAGACAACCAACAGAAAAATTCTGAATAGCGGAATTGAAAACGAACATCCTATTCACAGAGACGCGAAAGCTACAGTCATAGCTCCTTCCCACTAATTTTGGAATTGTAGGAGATACGTAATTGTCTTGTTACCGTAATTTGTTGCCACCCTTATATGGGGCCGCAGCTCAAAACATCCAAAGGAGAAAAATCGGTCTACGAATGATGCATCTAAGAAGAGAGAAGGCATGAGGAGAATCTCCCGACAATCGTTCTGACTCATTGTTATCATAATCCGAGAGCTCCGCCTATTGTTGTAAGCATTCCTCACGACTTCTCGCGCCGAAGTTTGCGAAACGAGATTGTGTCAAGACGGGATTTTCCATGAACGGAAAGGGTCTTCGAGCGAAAGTCTATCAAACACCGGTTATCACCAGTTTCGCTTCGCTTTCAGACAACTTCACAGGTTCGAGAAGTGGTGAGTGCGGATCTATCAGATATGCTATAGTAGCTATTACGCATTCACAGGTATGGCACCTATACGGTAGTGGCTCCGTTACAAAGTCACAAAGCAAAAATTGACACAAAGCAACGCACCTCCACTCTGCAACAGTGATCTCGACCAGTGTGAAAATCGTGTCGAGGACTCACGGAAGTACGACCCCCCCTCTAAAATAGAGGTCTTGGCACAATCCCTCCTATTTTGATTCTCTTCCGTGAATGGAGTCTGGTGGTAGTATAGTGGTGAGTATCCGCGTCTCTCACATGCAAGACCCGGGTTCAATTCCCAACCGGAGAGCGTTTTTGCAATCCCACAAAGAGTTGTCCATGCCGATGCGAATGTTTGAGAAGTTTATAGAAGAGCATCACAACAGCCTGTATCGGCCAACGTCCGACTCCGCGACAGCTGCTGCGCGGTTTGTCTGCGAGCCAGATTTGCCGATGCCCCTCTCAAAACCACCGGGAAGTACACCCTCTATGAAAAGGTTTCATTCCCCAATTTTCGAATCTTTGAATGGCACACGGTCGGGTTAGATAGAGCTAGGCCCGCTACTGCCAAACACTATTGAAATTGCTTTGAAAGCCTTCCATGCAAAGAGAGGGTCAGATCTCTCTAATTCCGTTGAGTCAGCGTCGAGGACGGTCGGTAACATTTTCATGCGAGTTTTTGCCACTCAAAAGGCAATATCGCTCTCATTTCCCGGGCGCTCAAAAAAGTAAGGATAGCTTTGGATAGCGCATGGATTGCGTTTTTTGACTTCTCTTCAGCTTCTTCCCAGGTTTTGTAATTGAGGAGAAATTTGCATCGAGGTTCTATCGAAGACCATCTTCGGCCGCTCAAAATGTCGCTTTTCTCATCGTTGCAGAATATTTCGTGGGCAACATTCGAATTGTATCTATTAGATGCAATTATTCAGCGTAGGCGATATGAAAAGGGACAACTAGCGAAATAATACGCCATCGCCTCCTACGCCATGCATCTGACCGTCACTCAGAGCGGCACACTTGATTGAAAGGTGTTATATGTTGATGACCACTTGACAGAATCTCTATTGTAGTACACACAACTCGTACCCCCTACAACCGACAAGTCGCTTCATTCGCTTAGGCCTTTCCTTCACCATTGTCGTTTTTGCGACAGCGTTCCTTACAAAGTGTCGCTGTCATCGAGGTATTAAGAGCCAGCAGAAAGAGTATTTTATTAGGGCGTCCCGAAAAGTTTTGCAAAAATTTCGACACTTGATTTCGCAATCATGTTACGTGCAAATGCGGCAAAGCACAGCCATAGGACAAATGGTGGAAAAAGGGCATGGTTGGTAGATCGTCACTGTAGCTGACCGAGATTGTACTTCGTTGTTGAAGTAAGTTATCATCAACTAAACTCTGTCCGACCGACACAACTACCGGCGTCTTCTGCTTCATCACTACCGATCTAGTCCCTCCGCCACTCTAGCCTTGAATGGGCCATGGTCATCGATAGTCAGCAGTGCACCCTCCCTTCACACCTAGTGTAGTTGTGCGCCCGCCCGCTCTGCTAGAGGAGAGATTTCCATCGACAAAGCTCCTCAAAGAGCAAGCCCACGTTCCTCTAAAAACGACACACTTCCGGCTTCCGCCCGAAGCAATCCCTCTCAAACTTTGAGGGGAATGGAAAGGACGATTGCCACTCCCCATTCCACCATCCATAGAATTCTGCGCAGAAGTCGCTTCTTGCAGCACTCAGTGGAGTTCTCTCCCACTCTCTAACTGAAACGGGCGTCGAGTGCGAGTCGATGTGTGCAGCAACTTCTCGACCGTAAGGGAACGAAGGCATGGACAAACTCGATGATCGCTTAGGAAGATAAGTGGATGTCCTGTGAACATCCACACAGGGACCTGCAATAGCTACCAGTATAGGTGAAGCCACAACCAACCCCGAAGCGATGCGACCGCGAAAAGAAAAAAAACGATCTCCATATTTCTCTTTTTCGTCGGATGAGATCCTTTCCTAGGGTACTGGTGTGACCGCTAGAGCATTGTGCGAACAGCTGCGAGAGATGGTGTCCCGAGCCCCTATTTTACACCAATTACAGGAAAGATTCCTAATTGGGATGGGCAGTGCTTGACCACATCACGCGAGGACGACGACGGAGGAGCTGGAGAGACTTGGCATCACCTGGCTACCCCACCCTTCGCAGTCACTTGACCATACCCATTGTGACTACCATGTCTTTAGAAGGGTATAAGATCAAAGCAGAAGGAAAAAATCCAATCAGCGCCCTGCTCGTTGCAAGGAGAGGGGTCGTGGCTAAAAATTGCCACTACATAGATTGCTGATCCTACGTTTCTTTCGTAGGAATTTTGTGTTGAACAAGCGGACAGAATTTTTGCAAAACTTTTGGGACACCCTAGTACATGAAGTTTTCTCGCATATCCTCGTTTTCTTCTTCGGTACACGCTCTTCCTCCTATTTGCACTACGATGCCACTGATGCTCGCTGCCGACCCTTACAGCTACGACCCCCAATGACCCATCCCGACAAAAACGACCCCCTTTGTCGAGGATTTTCTCGACCGTTATTCACCCTGATCTCGACAGCATGGCGTGCTTTTGAGTGGAGGGAGAGAAACAAACTCATGTGCATATCTTGAGCGTCGTCGAAATGTTATGGAAAATGGTAAGGTTTGGCAGGAAAAGAGAGCTACTTATGGAAGAGAAAATGTTTGAAAGAAAAGTGGGAGACGTTGTCTCTGTGGACTGTGAATAGAGTTGCTGAATTCATGCTCAGGCACTCTCAACGTTTCAGCAATTCCAAAAGGTTACTGGCTAAGTGTTGATTCAGCTCAGTGTGATTTATCATGCGGTCGATTGTTTTGCTGTGTTATAAGATGTTTAGAATGAATTGAAGTTTACTAGAAATTTGGTCATCCTCGGAAAGTTCTACTGGAATATTTTTCATCCTTTAGTCTCTCTCCTATCTCATACTAATATGCCGATTTTGTGAGAAAGGTCAGCCTCAAAAAAAATTTCAAAAAACCGAACGAAGTTCATTTTGTAGAAAGTAAGTTACGGCCGGAAAAGCATTTGGCGGAATACATTTGAGCGTTACTGTAAGAGAATATAGACGTGCGCTCGAGCAAGCTCAAATCTCCATGTGTAATGATTTAGACAGATATAAATAGGATCTCGAGGGTTTACTTCATAATAAGCACTGCACCCACGAGACCACTCTGGAGCGTGTTTGAATTGAAGTTGTGCTGTAACGTGAACTTTGTCTTTCTCAGAGACGGTAGACGGTCTTGGCCTCAACTGCTAGTTACCATGTGACCATGAGCTCACGGTAACTTGGTGATGACTTCTAATTGAAGTAGCTCTAGAATATGCGTAGAGCACCACAGGAACCCCTTCGAAGAATCTCCGTCAGAATAGTCGAAGTGAGTTTGATCTTACTCGGAGGTCGCGGTGACGAGATCACGTGGTAGTAAGTGGATTGGCAGCGTGGTCATCCAAAAACTAACAGCGACGGTGAGAAGCAAGAAATAGTGTGCGAAGGGTGGAGGCGCAAACATGCTGCCACTTCATCTCTAAAAAGTCCTCCGGAGGACTTTTTAGAGATGGCCATCTTAAAACTGCCAGTCTGTATGGGTCAAAGCAGGGTGTTGAAGAGGGAAAGGGAAGCGCTTTGCATTGATTAATCGATGGTGTAGCGCCTGCGGTCCACGCCGGTGTTGGAACGGTCACGGGATCGGTTACTCGAGATGGTTGGAGGTTTGCAAACTCAGCAGGCGACTTCCTTTTCGCTACAACCCTTTCACTGTCAATAAGGAGGGCTCCTTAGTGCAGTAGGTAGCGATATCGCACAAGGGACGGTGCACCAAAGGTTCGAATCCGTGTGCGACGCAAGCTGCGCAGGCAGAGTGATGGATGCTCACCATTTCTCAGGCGTTATACCTCCAATGGCTTAATGGGAACGTTCCATGCTGTCGCTGGCAAGGGGTGGATCAACACCGCTTGCAGACTAATATTTGCAAATAACATCCTATGCTTGCCTCTCATCTACACCTCTTCCCAGGGGCGTGATCGAGTAATCCCTGGTGCAGCGGCAAAAACCCGGCTATGAAACCCATAGCCCAAGGTTCGAATCCAGGACTGGAGCAACTTTTGCAGGTGACGTGGCGAGGCTGGTGGTTTCAAGAAGGGTCACGTCCATGTTTCCACGTTGCTTGCTCTTCGTCAATGGGGAAAATCGCCATATTTAATTGCCAGTTCAGGGCACTTTACTACCGTCCCAGGCTTTCTCATGCCTGTACTCCAATAAGTTCTTCCATGATCAACACATTGAATGGAAGCTTCAATCGCGACATAAATACAAGATAGTAGGCATGGAACTTCTGAAATTTTACAGCATTCCGCATTCTGGCTCCCAAGCTACGATAGAATACTGTGAGAATGGAAAACCGAGCGAAATTATTTCGACTATGTAAAACATTTGCTCAAGCTTCCGGCGCACAATTAATCATATTCTGAGAAAAACGGGCTAAAAACAAAGTGTTTGCAAGAGCGCTCAGCGTTCACTGATTCTACCCAATTATTGCATTTCAAAGTGTGGAGAATTACAGTACCTTACGAAAGATGGGTGAGCAACTCATTTCTCAGAGGGGATATTAGAGTATAGTGACTCAATTCAAGATCTGCGTTCTCGAACTCGAATTTGCATGCGAATATCAGCATTCCTCAACACCTTTTAGAATCCCGAGTGTTTGTTTTGTTTGGAGCTTGTCTACCAATACTAGATTGGTCGGATTGATTGAACGAATCAGAATCTTTGGGCACATTTCGATGAAAACGAAATAAATATATTTCATTAGGCAAGCGACGACTCATTTTCTGCACGTGAACTTTTGTTTATAGCCGCAATTCCCAATGTCTAGTGATATGGATATGACATATGTACAGGGTGGCTGAAAAGTATAGGACGCCATGTTTTTGTTTGTAAAAGTCCGGAAAGATACTCGATCAGAAAACCGAATTCATACGAAGATAGAGTTGAGCAACTTGATTACTTGTGCTGAAGGTGCTTTGATTTGGACGACTCTGCACTTAGAGAGGCCTTCTGACGTCCAGCGTCAAAATCAGCAGTGCGCCGCAGGTAGCTAACGGTGCTGTCGTCCCACCTCTTCTGAAGCGCTAACTTCAGAGCACCCACCGGACTAATGAAGCCTTATGAGATCTTCCTCTACAACATCCTCACGTAGAGGAGTACATCGGGTCAAGGGCTTGAGAAGAAGAAGGCCACATTTCCCTGCTCCAGTGGCCCGGGGAGTGAGCGCTCAGGATAGCTTTGGTGGATCTGGACGCGCATTAGAGAGTTCAGGTTCATCGCAGAGCAGACGATCGTTGAGCAAAATGCCCTTAATTACAGAGCAGCATTCCGTACCTTATTAAGGTCTTTTGTAAGGCCTTCGAGTTAGTTTTTAACATTTGTGGAAAATGAGCTGCAATGAAGCTGCACTTTCGGATGTTACTCCGTTACAAAGTACCACACCTTCGAGAGAAAGTCTCTTGTGAGCTAAAAACTATCTCGGAGACTTGCTCTCACTATTTGACAACACCGACTTTGGCTGTCGCCAAGAAGTTTAGTTCGCAAATTTCCTCA
>KZ345656.1:67330-79012 GCA_002352805.1 Teladorsagia circumcincta
TAACATTTTAAAAATTCTGTGAGGGGTTCCGACCTCTCTCCCTCCTTCAGTTTCAGTAGAGATCTCTTCAAAGTATCGACGAAACGCTCCGCTTGTCCATTTGATTGTGGATGAGAGGGCGGTGAACGGATGTGTTCTATGCCTTCTTCGTCACAAAATTCTTTGAATTCTCTTGATGTGAACTGTGTTCCGTTGTCTGATACAATCACTCTCGGATTTCCGTATCGAGCAAACAACATCTTTAGTTCTCTCAAAGTTGCTTTTGTTGTAGACGACGACATCTCGGAAACTTCAGGCCATTTGGAGTATGAATCGACAACCACGAGATACATCTTTCCATTGATGGGTCCGACGTAGTCGATGTGAACTCTATTCCAAGGTTTCTTCTCCTTAGGCCGTGAATTAAGAACAGTTTTCCTTGGCATTTTTGCTGTTTCTTGACAGTAACTGCAGTGGCGCACGTTTTCTTCGATGTCACGATTGATGTTCATCCAATAGACATATCCTCTGGCGAGCATTTTCATTCGTCTCATTCCTGGATGTCCTTTGTGTAGTTGCTTCAGTACTATTCCACGTAGAGACTTTGGAATGACGATTCTATGGCCAAAATATAAGCATCCGTCCTGTGCAGACAGTGCATGTCGTAAAGCTTTCCAATCACGCATGTTCCCTTCTGGCTTGGCTGGCCATGATCCTTGTTTGAGCATTTTGGTGATCTTCGATATTTCTAAGTCCTTCCTAGACTCTTCCTGGATCGAAGTTCTGGTCACCGGTAGCGCGTTTATGGAAGCTTCGTGTTGATGCAGTAGTAGGGCATCGTTTAGACCTGTCGAGAAGTCGGCACACAAACGAATTTGACCGTTTTTCTTCTTGACTGCAACGATGGGTGCGGCCCATTCTGAATGATCGACTGGTGAGATCACTTCATCGGAAACTAACCGATCAATTTCTGCATCTAATTCAGGAATGGAAGCATAAGGGACTGATCGCTTCTTCTTGAAAATAGGTACTGCACCTTCTCTTAGAAACAACTTCGCCTTCCTTTTCTTGCATCGACCAAGCTCGCATTTGAAAATCTCTGCGTACTGCTTCTTCAGGTCTGCAACTAAGGAAGTTCTGATAGTATCTGCTTCGCTCACCATACGGCAGTGGTACTTCTCTTGTAACTCCTTGTATGCAGGGAGTTGGACACACCATTCCAAACCGAGTAGATTTATGCTTTCTGTGACGTAGCAATAATCATTTCCTCGGAATTGGTTCCCAGTGGTGCGGTCTTTTACAGAGAAATCTGTGGAAAATCTTCCATCAATCTTCATCGGTGATCCATCTGCCGCCTTGACTGGAATTGGACAGGACTCCAAGGGTGGGGATCCAAGCTTTTTCCATGTTCGGCGAGTTATCAGTGTAATATCCGCCCCAGTGTCAAGTTGGAAGCGTATCGAATGTCCCCGGACATCAACATTGATGTATGTCCTTGCATTCTCTGCGGCGAAGGTTGCAATATTATTGCATTGGTTCCTCTTACGACGATGGTGCTGCCTTCTTTGTTTCTTTGGAATCTGACTGGACATCTTTGGTTGATTAGCAAGAAGTGGACAAACGTTCCTGTAATGTGGGCCTCCACATTTGAAACATTTCAGTTTCTTTTTCTGCACGGCATGAACGTCGTGGCTTGACTCCATAATTGCGTTGTCCATTTTCAAAGCAGTGAAATTTTCACATTCTGCGACGAGATCTTCGATCGTTAACGGCGCGTCTTCTGCTTGCGTATCGAGTCGACGAAGCATTCTGAGACGTACTTCCCGTAAAGAAGGATCCTGAAGTCCTGCTACAAATTGCAGTGTCTTCAATGCTGTATAATCCATTTCCTTCAGTGAAGCTTCTTCATCCATCCGTTTGATCGTGTTCGCATAGTCCCGGAATGGTACGCAATCCGAGGTTAGTGCCGGATATGTTATCCTTAAACACTCGTATCTGCGGCGTATCAACGTCTTCTTGGATGTAAACAACTTTTGAAGGTTCTTCACTGTTGTGGCAAAGTTGATCTCGTGCGGCTTCAAAGGTAAAACATCATCTGCATACTCACGATATGCGTTGTCTTCGAGTTTCAGCAAGATAAAATCTCTTTTCTTATCCTCTGGAATACTCGATGACTCGATAATGTGTCCATACCTCTTGTACCAATAGTCGAAAGTATATTCAGATTCTTCATCGAATACAAATTTTTCCACGTCGTTATTCAATTGGCTATATTGTAGCTTCTGGTTATCCATAATACCATCTCTATTAGGCACCAGCGAGGTGAATAGCATTTTCATTTCTTCATGCTGCAATTGTAACTGTTGAAGCATAGTTTGAAGTACTACCTCGAGCTGTGCAGGATGTGCAGAAGCTGTTCCATCTCCGGAAGACTTCGGCATACTATATTCAGGCTCTTGAAGCTTCAGGGCAGCTGGAGTCTAGTGTCCTGTAGATTCTTGCGTGCTGGTCCTGCGTGCTGGTCCTGATCGCCACTTGTTGTATCCTTGCAGGTACAGGCAGCCAACGTAGTCGTTTATTGAGAACCACCAGAAGGATAAATTGAACCATACTCTCAGAGAAGCCTTTTATACACAATGGTAAACACATTATTGTAGAGAGACTACTATCATTCCCCAACAGAAAGCTAACCAATAAATCTTGTATCAGAAGAGTCTTGACAAATAGATTTCTAAAAATAAGCTATATGGCTTATGAGGCTCGGGGTTAGCTCAATAATGTCCTACTCGTGAGGTAGTCCACCCATAACGAGAACCACAACTTGTAATTGAAAATCTGCCCCCACTTCTACGTATATTCATTGCTTAAGGACATTAATCAATTTGATTTTAGTGACAGCTTCAACTCAGCCCATGGGATACTTTACTGACGTCTTGAGACCGCGGGTTTAGGCACCATTGCTTTGCTATTGGTTTCTTCTGCTCAAAAGTGTTTGTTCACCGAAAACCTCATTCATTGCTTTCGCATTGTCTGAGCCATTAAAATATCAAAAACTTGGGTTCATAACATCATTTTTGAATTTTCAATCCTCTGTATACATAATATTCGCAGGGATAGTATTTGCAAACTAGCGGTGTCCCTCAGTGCCAAATTACATGTTACAGAATCTGAACCGGAGCATGTCGTTTGGAAAGCGAAGGCGAGCTGTCTTTGTGTTGGTGTCATATTGAAAAAATGTGATCGGCCCCGGATCAGCGTCCTCATCAGCACATACGATTTTTTTTTCAAATCTGGTACGGGTCAAAAATCAGTATGTTGGGAGAGTTACTATAGGTCTCTGATAGAGTTCTGTCGTTTTCTGACACTCCACATTTGGACGCTTCAATTTTCTTGAAGTCTAGAGAAACTATCATATTTATGAATGCCTTTTTCAAGAGCTTTTCCTGCATTGTTCAACGCCTAGCTCACCTTAGTTCCACATCGTTTTCTCATAATTTCTACAACGGTTTGAATGCGGTGTACCCGATGTGCAAGTTGGCGTGGTTCTTTGTCTAGCCTGGCGAGAGAAAGTAGCGGAAGCAGGTTAAGATGTTCTATGTTCGGTTTTCCTGCCACCTGGGCATTTCGGATATTGTGTTGTTTCTTCTGTGCGATACAGTTTGTTATGGTGGAACACTTTATTGGTCAACATTTCGACAATTCGTCGTCTTCAGGACCTGTAGTGCGTCCTCCAGTTCTTAGCAGCCTCCTCCTGTTAGTGAGCGAATAAAGATTATTTTTATAAAATCTGTTTTTATTTACTCACTAACAGGAGGAGGCTGCTAAAAGTTGGTGGACTCACCACAGGTCCTGAAGACGACGAAATGTCGAATTGTGAACCAATAAAGGGTCAAGATATTAATAATGCTTTTGACTTAGATTCGCGTAAAAGATGCTACAGTGCAGTAGTTCAAAAAGTTGTTGTAACAGGAGCGAGAGCCCTGAGTATGATGCGAGCTTTGGTCAGATATCGGGCGTTGCTACCCATTAGTCATCCCATCAAAAGCCTCTGATTTGAGCACTGGTGAGCAGAACGATTGTAGAGGGTCTGCCCAACATGGTCGTATATGGTTTGTTGAGCCACCTCTTATGGAAGTAGCTGCAAAGTTCAAAAAAATTGATAGGAGCGTGCCGCGCCAAATAATTTGAAGGGTCGTCCACAAATTTTCAGCTTATTTTTTGTGATGAAAGCGACTCGCTTTTCCACTAATTTGCGACTCTTGTTGGAGAAGAGGCACAGCCCATGAAGCTTTGCTGCATGCACCAACAACGATCACGCTCTACAAACTTTGTAAAACATAATCTGTGCGTGTGGTTTTTCCATAACGTGTTGGTTCTTCCGTATCGTGAGGGATTAACAGAAGAAAACAATTTTGACATTCTGTCAAAATTCTCCACATACCCCAAGACATGGGTCCGGTATTTTTCAATTCGAGGGACAGACACATCCCTGAAAGGTGTATTGGACGCACATCGCACCGCCGATCCTGCAGAAGTTGAACCAGCTAGGCTACGAAGTGATGCTGCAGACACTTTACTAAGAAAACCTCTGCTCTATCAGCTATCACTTTTCTGCAGCTCGATAGCTCCCTCAAAAAGAAGTGTCTCAAAATAAAAGATCGTGCTGGAACTACCTCAGATCAGTTTATCGGCTTCAGAGCTTCGGCATTCTGAACGAATGTACCCACTGCGGCAACGGCGGCGACTAATAGCGAAAGCTAATAGGCTAGCGCATTCGAACGTATTTATTCTAATCCAAAAGATTCGAGTTAAGCCGATATACATGCATTCGAAATTCGGGATCGAAAATGACAGAACTCGGAAGTTCTTATACTTTGGTCCTGGATCTTAGAGAGCGAAGGCTTTCAATTCCGAACATTTTTTCCTCGTTGAATTTATTCTAGTCTTTCTGTAACAACATTAAAGTACAATTGTTGAATCAACCAACGTCAGCATTTTCCTTGAAAGCGGGAGACAGCGGGTTTGTGGATTGATAGATTCTAACGTATAAAATAGCAGTCTCTGAGAGAACAAATGTGATAAATTGCGAAGTGCTGATCAACAGAAGTAAGTTGGAGGAGACCGAATGTTCATTGGACTGAAACTTCGACGAAAGCGACATTCTGAATAGTAAGGTTAAGATTTCTACTATGCTTACAAATCTAACGACTTTCAAACGCGATATCATAGTATAGTTTACTTTCCTCAATCATAATGATGTCCACTGAACAGCCATGACTTGAACATTTTTTGTTTTGCCCCTATATGTGAATTTGAGTACCTTCTCACAGGAAAAAAGCCTGATAATCAGTCGAAAACTTTTTGTAAGCTCACCGTATTCGGCGTTTCGGACCCAGAAAATGTAGAGCGATGGTCAAAGCGAAGCCAGCAGCGTTAACAACTACCATTGACATTATGACGAAATTGACCCTTATATGATTGGCGCTCGATAAAAATCGTCCATTGATTTGTGGCCCGTCAAAGCTCTCGCCATAAAGTAGCACAAGAAGGGTGCACGCAGTAGTCAGAAGCTGAACGTGCACAACATTAATTTCTCCAAAAAAGCTCCAATCTTACAAAACGACAGTTTGGTAAAATGAAATTTCTACAATTGTAACAGGAGCAAAATGTCGCATATGCTTCTAAAAGCCTAAAGTTTATAATATGTATATAGGGAAGAGAGGATAATAGTTAAACAACACCGTGATTTCTTCTCTCCCGAGAAGAAGCTTATTCCCAACTCACATTTAATACCCTAATTTCCCGCAGTATTTGCTGCTTTTCATTCAACATACATCACAGGATTTTGGGAAGAATTAGTTGATCTAAGCAGAAGAAGCATTTTGTTCTTTTTGCTACAAGAGTCGACGTCAGGTCGATATCTTTGTGACGCTCGTGAAATTTAGTGGTTTGAAAGCAGGCTCAGTCCAAATAACATGCATATTATTTGGAACTTGCTCTGATCTGTGAGTTCAACCAGTTTATCAACCTTTTTGTCTATACAGTCGGAAGCCTGAACCCTGATGATTTGCTAGTGTGACGCACCCATTCCTTTATGTAGCCAAGAATACTAACACTAGACCCATGGTAAGCGTGTATAGGGGAAGATAGCGGCATTGGTACGACTACCTCCTTCCCGTGGTGCATGAGTGAAAATGGGAAACCTGCTCCACCCATGAGAGTGGTATTTTGAATGATTTCTGAACATTCCACATTTATTGTGCTCAGGCTATTCGCATATTCTACCTTTTCAAAATCGCTCAGTTAGAGCCAAACTTTTGGAATGATGGTACGCTACAGTGTTATGCAAGCCCTGTACGCTTTTTATCACGTTCTACTGCTAATGCGCTAAATGAGAGAGTCACAGGGGTAAAATGTACCGTTAACAGTTATTTCTCGGCGCAAAGAAGCCCACTGGAACGCGCTTCACCGCCCTTTCAAGTTTACTTACAAAACCAAAATCTGGCCCGATCGGCCTCGCAATTATTGACAGGCCGAAATTCTTGGTCCTACGTCTTCTCAAATTTTTAATCTTTCCCGTCCCATTTCCTTTCCTGACGCCTTTATGCACCCATCCATCGAAATGGAATAGGTGATGGAGTCTTTTACCAAGGGTGTAGCTAGAAGGGATACTGAACACTGGTTAAACAGTGAACCTCAGGAAGTGAGCCTCAAATTCAAGTAGCGTGTAAAAGACTCGCCCAGTAACTCGCCCAGCTTTTTTTCCCGTGTAATTTAAACGGCGAGTATATTTCTCACAACAGAAGGAGTTCGAATTCATGCGAGCTTCACTTCAAGAGTGCACTGCTCTGCATAAATAAATATAAGTTCAATTGAAGAATTCTTGAAAATTCGCCTGACCAAGTGTTTCTGAAAAAGTTTGAAAGAAAAATATACTAAATACAATTGTGATTTTGAGCGTCAATCTCCATTTCGGAAACTTGAAAATCTTTCATTATGGTCTTTAGAAAAGGGCCACTTCGCCCCTGCGAAAATGTAAATAAACACTATGTTTCTCGGTTTAATTTCAATGTTATTTAGTGTAACTGTCAGGTTGTTTTCCTATTCCTCGTCTTATTCTCTCAAGTGATGACGAAAGTGACGCAGCTGTCGCTCAGAAGAGAGGCGTAATCTACGAAAGAGTCAGGAAATTTGCCATGCACTCGAACCGCACTTGATTTGGGCCCGTTTCTGTAGTTGTTGAGCATTTCGTCAAGAATCCTGCAGGATATGAAGTTCAGGAAAAAAAACTGGACCTTTCTCTTCGCGTTTCGGTTGCGATAACCTCCGCGTTATCGGAGAGGCAGATTATAGTTTCAAGAGCTGCTCAAGAATCCAGCTTTCAAAAAACAGCTCTCCCATAATGTGTGCCTGCTGAGCCAGATGCATTCAATTCGACCTTATACCCGATACTCTTTGCTGTCTGTCCGCCTTTCCCTCAATTCATTTCCTACGGAGGTGTTTGGCATAGAGAAAATCTCATATTGAAAAAAGGAAACAGTGAAAGATGTGAAGACAGGTAGCTAAAGAGACAATGCAAACAATATGACCTCGCTCTGAATCGAGCGCCTGGGGTGTGTTGAACCCAAGCGGTGTTTATAAAAAAGCAAGTTCTTCAGAAGGCTGGATTCATGAGCAACGCTTGGGACCATGGGTTGCTTTTTCTACCGAAGAGTTGTCGCAAACGAAACGCGAAGAGGAAGATCTGGTTCTCTCATTAATTCCATATGCTGCAGGATTCTTGACGAATAACAACGAAATGAACGGCGCCCAAATCATGCGAGGTTTGACTGCATGGCAATTCTCTTAACTCTTACGTAGATTTCGCCGTTTTTTTCTGAGCCCGACAGAGGCGTCACCTGCGTCATCACCCTGAGAAAGGAACAGGAACAACCTGACAGCTACACCAAATTGATAGAGTTCAACCGAAAAAACATAGGGTGGATTTACAGTGGCGCTCAAAAGTATTCGGCCAAATGCTTTCCCGGCCGTAACTTCTTTTCTGCTGAATCAGTTTGGTTCAGGTTTGGTTTATGATCTGAGGGCAAGTCTTTCTTACAAAACCAGCCCATTAATAATCTATAGGAGCATGAGTGGAGGAAGAAAAATTCAAAGAAAAAATAAAGAAATTCATTTACCGATCCCATACTCAGTCCTGTTAGATTTAAGCAAATTCAGATGGTTGTCGACAAAGTATCGAATCAGCACAGTGTTATTTATTATGGGACCGATTGTTTGGTTTAGTTATAAGATATCTACAATAATATGAAATTTATTGGAATTTGGTCATACTCGAAAATTTTTAGAGGAATTCTTTTTTCTTTCTCCTCTCTTGCTCCTATCCATCACTAATATGCTGATTCTGTTAGAAATGCTTGCCCTCAAAACATATCAAAATTTGAACCAAATTGATTAAGTAGAAAAGAAGTTACGGCCGGGAAAGCATTTGGCCGAATACTTTTGAGCGCCACTGTATATTCTTGCGGAATCGGCGGAGCGACCATTTCTAAATAAAGGGTTTCCGTGTTTCCGAAATGAAAGTTCGTGTCGTCGCTTGAAACCACAGTTATATTTATTAAGCATACTTTTCCTTTAGAGGCTCTTTCAGAAACACCTATGATGCGAATTTTCGAGAACTTCCCAGTCAGACTTGTACACTGCGGTGCACAAGAGATTGCACCCTATAAAAACTTAGCTTCTGGGAGAAGCCAAAACATCTATTGTTTCTGCTGTTGATATCTTCGTTTCTGCTATTGATATCTTCTCTAGGGAGGGAGATATATAACGATGCAATGAATCAATTAAATACAGTGCCTTTGAAAATTCTCAGAGTGAGATATTGATTTGGGGGGTACACAATAGATTGGGCGACTTTAGATACTAAATTTTTCCGGCTGTTTCTTTCTGTTTCTCAGAATTGTACATACTCGCATATGTGCATGTATTATATTATATGAAGTATACGAAATCAAGAACGAAGATTGCGACTTTGTATACTTCCTCCGATCCCAAAGAATGATTCGTGTGATTCGTTGTCGAGAGTTTCCTCCGAATCTCAAAAAAACCCACTATTCTCAGGAGTCCAGTTGCAACTCCCATCAGGAATCGCTCCCAAATTGTCCTGAAGAAGAAGGTAGAACGGAAATCAACTGCTCACGAACGTCACAGACGCCGGTTTATCAATGTGGCATCGAATTCTACAAAGATTGCCGGAAAATTTGCTGCAAAATGCGAGACTCCTCCTTCAAAATGGACCGCGGCTTATATTTCGAAGATATTGGACCAAAAAGTTTGGTAGGGAGTGGAGCCGGCATTACGGCTGACTCATGCATCATTGACAGCATCATTGACATGAGCGGCTTGTTCTGGCGAGCGAGATTAAAGGCAGCGATTACGATAAAGTGAATCTGTCGGGGAAGCACATGCACTACATGAAGCAGTTACTTGGCTGCCAGTGAAGGGCACTCCCACGACGAAAAGTGCGCTGATTGCTGAGCAGGACTTCGAAAGCACTCCGCCCACGAAAGCGATCCGCCCTTCAGTTTAGTTAGTGATTTGGACGAGCAGCGATGCCAGCAGCCGTGCAACTGTAGCAACTCGCTTGAAGTGCGATTTGGCATGGTGCCACCAAAAGCGTTGTGGTGAAATTGTTTATACGTCCGCTTTCTTAGCTGTCTCGCGTTCATGAGCGAAAACCAACGACCAGAAAGGGGGTTCTTTTTGCGTTTTCTTGACCGATTCCTCTACTTTTCTCCTCATTGGCGTACCACTGAGTATCCCACTTCTCTTCTAAAACTTTCTCGAAATATCGTAATCGCTGCCTTCAAACAGAGATCAAGCAAAGGAGGTGTTCTGGGCACGTTTCCAGCTCGATGTTAAATTGAATTTTTCATCCTTAATTCCCCTTTAGATAATTTATTTCGATGACACGATGTTTAGTGGAGATGGGTTGGGTAAATGGTACTTGTACTTGCCGTTACAATAAGAGAACCTCTACTGGTGTTTCAAGGAAGCTTCGGTGGCTTCTCGCGGTGTGGTAAGCATTCTTTAGTGAAGTAACCCTTGGGATTCAATTATATGCATGTAAACCAAGGCTATCAGTCACTTCTCAGTAAAAGTCCCATTTGTGTCCTAATTGGTTCTATTTGTTTGGATGACCCTCATCAAGGACTCCGTCTTCTTCATGAGAATGCTTCGATCCACACTTTGCGAAGTACTCTATCCCACCTACAATCTAGAAGCGACCCCTTATTTTCATGGCCAGCATGTGATCCTGATCCCAACCCAATCGAGAATATGTGGGGTATATTATATACGCATATATTATACGCAAATGGGAAAGCGTAAAACAATGTTCAGTCATTGAAAAATGTCATAATGTCAAATTCTCTCACCTCTGTTGCAAGGATAGCATCTATTCAATGCTTGAATTTGGTTTCGAGGATACTGAGAAGGGGGGAACCTCTTCTCATTTCGATGAGGGTAGTAGACTTTACGTGTTTTTTTTTTTGATTCACCATACATGTCGTCCAATCTATTATGCACCGGCTTAAAAAGGGAGAAATTGATGTAATAACGTTTGAGAAAGGAAGAAAAAGAAAGGAAGTGATACACTCGGCACTCGGCTTACTTTGCTATGCGCCATACTTTTCACCTATTCTAAGCATCCTTGTCACTTGAAAGGAGTTAGGTAACCTGCTTGCTGATGTAAACCAAATGTCCACAATCACATAAATTGCACATTAAGATAGGGTTAAAATCACGGCATATCTCCATTTGGACCCTATCGCATCTTCTTTTCTTTTCGACCTCACTTCCATTTTTCCTATTTACTCATCTCCTTGCAACTTTCTAGGCTTAATATCACTCTTCGGCTACGGTGCCGCCAAGGAGGTTATAAGTCTTTGGGAGTTGAAACGATCTTCTGCTCATCAAGGCTTACAAGATGGTAAACAATATTTCGAGTTGAATTTGGACCTAAAATCCCTGAATTATTGCACCGTACAGATCGGTGCTTGACGCACGTAACGAACGACCAAAGCAACTTGATCCCGATCCCAAAGCCGAATTACGGAACCTATGTTATGCAAATCCTTCTGAATCTTCTTGCTAGTTGCTCTTAGTCTGTACTTTATTGCACTCACTAATGAGCCCACGGATCAGGGCTTTCACGAGCATTCTACAGGTAGAGGCACACTCGTGATTGCGCAAGCTCACCTGTTCCATCCCCAACCGTATTAGAAAAATGGACAACAGCGTACCTTTTGCGACTTGAGAGTGCGCTAAAATGGCGCCAGAAGCTTGCACGACCCGCAATCAGGGTCAACCTTCACGTTGAACCGATTTCGAAAAATTTACGACCCCCCTCCTTTAAGCCAGTCTCGGTACGATCCCCCCCCCTACCTCCCAAACACTTATCATGCACTTACACTTGGTATTTGTGTACCTTTGCGTACTGCTTCGTACAGCTATATCGAGCGCTACACCTGATTGAGCGCGGCAACATCAAGTTCGCATTGGCGCGCACAATCTTCGCCTCTGCCCAGCGCCGGACAGATCGAGGCGGGCTAATAATTTTCAATCAAGCGTTTTTCTGTCCGCCCTCAATATTTTTCAGGACACTATGGAGATTCGTAATCCACGAGATCGCTAGTTTCAGGAAAC
>KZ345657.1:30463-42371 GCA_002352805.1 Teladorsagia circumcincta
TGTATGTATGTATGTATGTATGTATGTATGTATGTATGTATGTATGTATGTATGTATGTATGTATGTATGTATGTATGTATGTATGTATGTATGTATGTATGTATGTATGTCCGTCCGCAAAATGAAAATGAAGTGATAAGGAAGCTAATGGAATAAAGAAACCGATAACAAGAACGGGAGGCTCGCAGGACTTCTCTCGTCTTGCAATGGGTGTTTTGCAACAGCATGATTGTGAAAATACCCTCGACTGCTGCATAAACACCTACTCAGTGAAGTTGCAGTCGTTCCACACAGTGCTGCAGCAGCAGCAGGAGGGCAGTGGAGGGAGAAGAGGAGGGCAATGGGTAGTGGAAGAGGAAAGGTAGCCGCAAACATATTTAAGCTCCAAATAAGTGGTGGGTGCCATTTTAACGTCTTATCGTTATTGTGATGATGTCCTTTGCTATGTAAAACGCACTTTTGTGCATACTCATCTACCTATGAGGTATTGCTGTCACATGTTGAAGAGGCACAGCGATAGGAGTAAATCTCACGCAAAAAGGGGAATTTCCGGTGGTTGCCGGGGGACCAATCTGGTTTTATTATAGTACCAGATATGTCCCCCGTCAACCGCCGGGACCTCCTTACCCCGCGTCCCTTCCTCTATACTCCTTTCTACTTGTGGCGCTAAAATCTCGTAGAGGGGTTGATGCGGATAAGGTGCTTATATTGTACAGAGCAACATCACAGTCACACCATGGCGTTAGAACGGGATCTCAATACTTAATTATACCTTGTGTGTGTTAAGAACTGGTTTTCCTATTCTTCTCCCCATTCTCCTCCTCCTCTTCCCCTTCATTACCATCCAGCTGCTACTGCAGCACCTTGTGGAATGAGTGATACTTTACTAAGTAGGTGTTTACATAGTCCTTGGGGTGATATCACAATCACGCCATCGCAAAACATTGAGAGCTCAAGCCCTGCAGGCTAACCGATCGTGCTAGCGGTTTGTTTGCCATGAGCTTTTTCACACCACTTTGCGGACGGACATACATACATACATACATACATACATACATACATACATACATACATACATACAGACAAACCGACACACCAAGTTAGCGGTTTATAAAATAGAAGGATATATAGAGAATATATAAAATATGCAAAATAGATGAAATCTTGAGGCTCCTCCAGTTTAATATGTTTACTGGCTCTCCCCTTTGGTATCGCCCCCGCATAGAATTATTTCTTGTGATGTGTTTGTTATCGAAAACAGTCCATAGTTTCAATATTGTAGCTATGGAAAATTCCCATACGAGGAAGAGAACATCAATGGCGCCACGCCCTAAATCAGTGATACGGAAACATCTACATACGTTTGACATCATCTTGTCTTGAATAACACGAAAATATGAAGTTATTGAATGCGACAATTCACGTTACTATTTTGGTCAGGATCGCAGAGGGGAGGGGCTCAGTGCATTTTGGGTCCCGATTGTAGTTCTATTTATTAGCTCAGTGCACCGCAACACCATGATAGAATTCATCCCTCTTCTATGATTAGAATCAACAGACGCCTCCTGCCCAAGTGTATCATTTTTTCTTGATAGCAATGTTGATTGAAGGGATGTGAACTTCGGTCTTGCCTGTACGCTTCTTTGTAGGAGACTTCGCATTCAAGCCCTTCCATTAATGTGAAGGGAGGCAATACGCATGGCCCATCTCCGAACGTTGATTAACACCAAAATATTCCTTCTTTGCTGTTTGTCCTTTTCGCATTGGTAACATACTGACAGGGCGTAAGTGGTGTAGTGAAAAGTGGCGCTGCTTACCACGCTAGCGGTCCAGGCGTCAAGTGCCCGGTCAGGCCAACCAAGCATTCCTCTCCCTATGGGGTCGGTCAATTGGTACCAGACTTGTCTGGAAGGATACTTATGAAAGTGGAGTGCGTGACGCATCCCTGAAAGGGATTGATCAGCTGTAAAATGCTCTCACCTTTTTGAATAACTGACGGAAAGGGCAGCTGTAAAATCGTATCTACGCAATAGTTTTTGACCTGAGTCTGTAGTTCGTATATTTCATTGCTTCTGCACTCAATCAAGTGAAAAAGGAGTCATTCATCACTAATTCACAAGCCCATGAGCAGTAACACGCTGTGCCACCTCTATGCAGCTGGCATTTCTAAGGACAACGCACATGGAGAAATTGACGTCAATCTCCGCTCATGTAAACCTTGCTTTGATAAGTGCAGAATGTGCGGGTACGACCAGGAGCTAATTCATTTAAATGCTGCACTGAGAACTCCCCATCTGTACTAGAAGGCTTGATCGAAATTCCTATTAGCAAAAGAGTTCTTGGACCGTATTCAAGATATGAGTCTCTCATTCTTTCGTTGTATTTCATCCGAACGACATCCCGTGCAAGCCATTTCTGTCGCCTTCTGAACCCAATATTAGGTGCTATCACAGTATACGTGGGGCATGCTTTTGGGACTAAGCCTTCTAGGGACAGGAGCTCCACGGAAATGTAAATTGCTCTCGTACCGTGGAGACACTCCTCCGCCGCTTGAGGCTTGGTCCCGATTTTGAAATGAAGGAGAGTTTCATTTTGTTTGTTCCGGTTTTGTATGCACTGCTACCACACTGCCCCCCATATTGCCATAGCGGCTCATATCGAATTCACTTTTCATCTACTTTGTGCACAGATTGGTAAAGGCCAAAGAACGAGATCACAAATCGCCCTCCATCTGTCTTTATCAAGCGTCGCCACTTTGTTCTGTTCAGCGCATCTTCTGCTGTGACCATGACTTCGATTAGGTCCTTTCTCAGAACCTGCACTTCAAGGAGAAAAGAACTCAGGAAACGTGGGCTGGGAGCGAGAGCACTACCACTGCTCCACGGTGACTCTGATTACCTCAACGCTAGGACGGTTCATGTGTAACGCTTTACTCTAGCCTCTAGCTCTAGCTCTAGCAACTTAGACTGCTCACAACTTTTTTGACAGATTCATTTTGCAATTTTAATTTCGGGAGTCATCCACACTTTCGATGTTTTTCAATGACCGTCCACGATTGCCTGTGTTCCCTCTTCAGAAGCCAGGAATTCTGTCTTCTTAACGTTCACTTCAGAGCCCACCTTCTGCCAACACTTCCTGTAATTTTTGGGTTACATAGCATTAAAGTAATCGGCCCATAATTAGATTTTGTTAAGAAGGAAAATGGTCTGATCTTTGTAAAAATATGCTTGTAGCCAGTGTCAACGCCTCTATTAAATTCCAAAAATTTCACCTCCAAATTCTTAGAGGGAGTCTCGATAAGACCCTTCATCACCACCATCAGTCATGCTAGGGGAGTCCCCTCATAGGACCCCGACCCTCCCTACCCCGACCGCCACCCTCACCGTCATGGCTGTTTCCACAGTATTCTATAGTATATGATTCTGACCATGAGATCATTCGTCACGCTCCAACCCTGCCCATTTTTCCTCCAAAAAGACCACCGAGGCAAAGCGAGGGTGGGGGTAAGCAGTGAATGAGGCATTTTCTCCATTTCAGGCCTCTTCCTTAAGGTCTAGGCCAGAAGTGTCGTCAAATCCGTTAATGACGAACTCTCCTCCCTCTCCCCCACGACCCCTTCAACTTCCAAAAAAACCTTCTCCCTTTTCAACCTTTGCCTCAACAACCCCAAACACGACCCTCACCTTCGAAAAACTCAATAAGCAGCCCTGCCGCTGAGATTGCGCAATGCACGGTTGGCCGTTCTTGTAGCTTGCTATGCCCAATTTTCTGTAGAATTATGGCATGGCCAGATAAGCTTTCATTGTTTTTTTTCGTTGGACGATAAAATAACCAGTACCTTATGAGCTCCTATGGTATTTTTATGGTTTTACACACTTTTGAGTGCACGAAATAAGTGACGAAAACTTGGAAAATCGCAGTCCTGTTGGGATTCACGTATATGATTTTTGCGCGAATAGCAAGACCGCTGATGCCTTCGACCCTGCACACTGTAAGTGGCTGAGGCTGGCGAATACTTCAGCCTATGTATGGTTCCATAGTTCTGGTGCCCATGAAAGATCGGGCGATTGATCACGGAATACATGGATGAAATAATCTATTTCTTATTGTTTATTTTGGCATGTAGTTGTTCACACGTGGAAATGACGTAAAGGTCGATTGACCAGGGAGGATCTGATCTTTGGTGAGAGTATAAGAAGGAGTATAATTGCGGTGCAGCACCTCTAGCAACTGCTCTGTTATCACGGAACTTATATTGATTTCCTGGTTTCGTTACCGTAAGCTGGTGTTCTATCAACGAGGGTGATTCAGGACCCACGAAACAACCAATTTTTTACAGCCCGCTAATTTTTACTAGTTTCTTTCTACCCATCAAGAGCAATGCTCCTCAGATTAGACACTCAAGAGGTTTCTCTACCTTTCCAAAAACATTGCTGTCGGCACGGCTTCCCGTGCATGTGATCCAGCAATCCCTCGGGAGGTGCGGAGTTTCGTATAGCGTCAGTGCGCTTCTAGGCTCCTAGGCAACAAAGCGCGTTGCTCACATCGTTTTCACCTGTTTTCTCTGCAGCTCAATGCTAACCTACTGTTTCGTTCGTGAAATCACCTGCTGATCAGGGAATACGTGCTCTCCTTCCCGTGATCTCTACAGTTCTTCGAATCTGCAGGCTTGATAAAAACATGTGTATTGGTTGTAATATACGATTGTTCGAAGGCGAGGAGGAGGGTAGGGGCACATTGATTCCCTGGCCGTTACCACATGATCCCTGATTGATCTTGCCTTGGCCAACCAAGTCTTTCACTAAATGGGGGCCGGTTGGTTGGCTCCAACTGTCTAGAATGTTTGTACGTCTGACAGCCATGCAGCTGATCGTAGAGAATTATGGCACTACGCTTCTGAACAGAAGATTTGTCGCACACCAGTAATTTATTGACTACCGTGGATGCTTTGCTTTCTCCTTTATCAATAGCCGAACCTACTGTCGTTCTGAAATCCTTTCACAGCTAGTCAGCTCATTCAGAAAACTGCGGTTTTTAGCGTTGGTTTGTCTTCGCAGGTCTTGCTACAGGACCAGGCCATCGAACGATTCCTTGACTAGAAGTTCTTTACAAGTTCCTAGCGGCGTGGAGAAACCCACCCGAATTCCTTTTTCGGAAATAAGTATTTTTGAAATATTTTTTCTATAATTTTTTTTCATTACGGCGGCTAGACTGCAAGGTATGAAGAGTGCATTTTTTGTCAGTGCTCTCTGCGTCGGCTTTCGCCTGTAAATACAAATTATTAATATTCAAATTTCATTTATATATGTATTTTATTTTATCCTTGGTACTTTGATTTCTTTTGATTGTATTTGTGTATGCGTAGAACAAATTCGTCGTTATATTGTCAATTCACTTACAATTCCCTTGTGCTATGTGTCTTAAGCTTTCATAATCAGGCTTATGGCAATGGTTGATCACATTTAAGCTCCCTTAATGTTTTGTGGAAATGGGCAATTTATAGTAAATTGTTTATGTCGCCCCAGACAACTGTATTATAATACTAACTAAAACCTCAGAATCATGGCAGATTTCACTGAAGCAGGTATGATTGAGCTGGGACTCGACCCACATTCCCATTTCCTACCACTTGCCAGCACACCCGCACACCGTAGACTGCATACAATAGCAAAATGAAATGACGGCATTGAGTGGCACACTAGCAGGAAACTTAGTTCTCGTGCGGTCGACAGTAGCGCCCAGAGCTACCAAGCCTTTACTTCCGTGGGAAAGGTCACCCATCGAGTTGGACTTATTTCGGTAGCAGCATAACCTCTATCTCATCCCCCCTCCCCACCCGCTCCTCTAGAGATCACGAATACGATCTTCGCCTTGGACATTGCTCAACGGACGGTTAGCTCTGCTTGTAAAATCATGAGCAAAATTACATCCCTTTCAGGAGGTTCCTCTTTGGAACTACAGTTTTAGGCGATATTGTCGTTGGGAAAGGGGGGGGGAGGACTCTCAACTAACACGAGCCAATTACTGCGCTTGGAACCAAGCTTTAGCCAGGGTAAAGGATTTTGGGGGAGAATGTGAGCAACATGTAATCTCCGCAGTGTTATCCCCTCCCCTGGGCTTAGCCTTAGTGTTGCCTACTGTGTGCCCTGTTGTGAGGGTCTCCCCTCGTCTTAACTAATAATAAAATAGGGGCAAGAGCGCCCTATTTTATTATTAATTAACACGATCCCCCCTCATACGTTGCCCAATAGATGGTGAAACTTGTTTTAATGTCGATCCTTCTATCCAAGCTTCCCTTTGTAGAACAGCGAGAATTCTTAGCCTAGTTGCTCAATCCTTGAGAAAGATGTTGCCCTTAGTCTGCTCCGCCAAGATTCGATGATCAGGACATTCAGACAAATTGCGGCAATAGCCACCATAGCCTAACCCCTCCGTTGAAGTGTAATCAGCGAAGTATCGGTCCATTGAAAGCAGAAGTGTTTTCATCTATGATTTAGTGAAGAAAGGGGATCAACAACGCGACTATATTTACGAGCTGAAAAAAACTCGAGCGTTTTCCTGTTTTTCTGGGTAGGCACTTGCAGATTAGCTTCTCATCGGATTAGCGATCACTGATTATTTTTGACGACTCTTTACTGTCTGAGACTCAAGCTACCCAAGGGATCATGAATCAACTAGAGAAGCAAGGTTGTTACAGGCTTTTAGGATTCGCCATGTCTCCCAACGTCGCAGGATTGCTTGACAGTAAAGTTGCTGGGAATTTGGGCTCGAGAGAAGTAGACTGCGACCACTTCGCTCTGACTCTTCAGCTAAGCCCGTTCCAGTCCCATGCTGTTCGAATTTATGTAATGGCTACCGCTTAGTAATCGTGCAAGCGTACGTGCAGCTTCGCAAAAAGGCACGGCTTGTCCAGCAAGAATGAACTTCCCGATGTCAACACCAGTTGCTGACGACAGAACAAGGAGTGCTGATACTGATACGGGCAGAATCGAGTTTTCCCCCGTTGCTATGACGACGTTGCCGACGGCGGAAACGGTCAGTATGTTGTGTGATCGACACCGGGCTTATTAGTGATATTTCAGCTGTTCAACTTTTACCTATGCCTGTAACGGCTTTCGACCGCTTTGTGCCCTTTCCTGAGATTAACTTCCTTATTTCTCGAAAAAAAAGAACAATTTGTACTACATCGGACGAGCCGTGAACTCATAGCTCGATAGGCTTGCAGTGATGGCTCCGGTTCTCTTCAGTGAATGATAGCTATCATTTCTGCTCCTCCCATATTCATTATGCCATATACTACGTACTTTGCAAGCGGAGGTAGTAGGGAAAAGGAGCATATGGCAGTAGTAGTTATTGCTTCAGGTGACCAGCTCACTTTGTATGGAAGTTACATGATATGCCCTCATTCTTCATGTGGATTCCCACTTTCCATTCCGTAAGTTCCCCTATTGAACCATGTAGTGTGGAGATGTCAAGATTCCATAGGAAGGATGGCGGATCCACTAAGCTGGTATCCGGGGCTCCATCCCCCCCTGGGAGCTTGCAGCACTCCAACGGACACTGCCCTTCCTTCTCCTGGCGAGCCGCTACCCCCTCTTATTCTGTTCTTTCCTATTGTAACCGTTGTCAGTTTGAAGCCATCTATCCTTGTCACCGCTGCACAACAGATAAATAAATAGAAAAATGAAAAATAAATAAATGCGCGAGAAGTATCAAGCTAACCCACTGGTCAGGACCAGTTTCAGGTCAAATTTTCGTGTCACTGGGGAGGGAAGTCTGCCTCGGAGGGTGCAGTGCGTTCAGCAATGGTTACTTGAAAGCTGCGCTGCTTACTCGTTATAATAGTTGACACGAAAAAGGAAGTTACCCACTGGCTCTGGATCACTGTTACCTCTGCAGTACTCCTGGTGCTCACTCGAATCTGATGTCGGTGGACCCAATGCTCGAACGAAGACGATGTGGCGCAGAACGAACTGGTGTGAGGTATTGTCCCAAAAAAAAACTGGTTTAGGATTCCAGGCTATTCTTTGCCACAACAGATCAGCTAAAATCAACGATTTATTAACCAACAAAAAAAATCAAACTGACGAAATTGAGGTGACTTGAACACGAGGCGAAGCGGTCTCGGTGGAGGAGGCGTCGGCGGTGGCAGCGACGGTGGCGGATGACGCGACGGCAAAGGCGGAGGCAACGACGGTGGTTGAGGCGACGGCGGAGTTGAGGCGACAGCAGTGGAGGCGACGACTCGGGTTGAAGAAGAACTGGCCTTCAGAATCGCCGGGCTCTTTTATAGGGAGAGGAGGTCATGCGGGTACGGTGACCGTGGTTTCGATCAAACCACCTCACCGTACCCCTTTGCAGGTGGTCTCGCTGCCGCCCGCGTCAATATGATCTACGCTTGAGCGGCCGCTCGTCCATGACCTTCTCTCCCTTCCTCTCTCTCTCTTCAACACTGGCTCATTCTGCTCCAGCTTGTCTTAATTCGTTCTTCAAGCAATTCAGAGCACTCTATTAGATCCTCTCTGTGAAAGGTATTTCTACCTTTTCATTTGCTTATTCGTTCTTTAAAGCTTTAGCCAAAATGTGTGACAACCTTGGTGATTGGTAGTCACCTCGTAGAAACCTGCCTGGTGACTGATCTGGTCCAGGGATCATCACATCGTCTTTGTGTGGCTCGTTCAGACCGATCTACTGTGGAATTCATCTGGGGAGTGTCTATTTATTTGTAAAAAAAGCAAGAGAATATACTAAGGCTTTAACAATACTTTATTCAGCCTACGTTACTAGTGAAACACCATTCCTATCGGAGATTCCGCCCAGTTATCCATTGCTTCCAAATACCACAATGAGTCACAGTTCCTTCTTTGTTCTGCAAAATTCTCCTGAGTGTTTTTTACCGGCTGCTTTTCCAGCAGCTACGCGCTAATTTATCCAGCTCAATTCGTTTGGCTAACTATATTTTCTACTTTATCATGTGCCATGTAAGTGAATCAGCTCAGGCTGTTATTCAGTGAAAGGCACGATTAGTGGTGGAAAAGAGCCTCAACACTACTATTTAGATCCCGTAGCTTTTCTCTAACTTCTCTGATTGAATAATTTTGAATATTGGACAATTTTCGTACGCATATCAGGCAAAGGGGCTTATGCACGTTCATATGATTGTCCAAACCGTCTTTCTGTCTAGTACTGTCATATGAAGACAGGCCAAGCGCTTCGCTCGAGAGCCAGTCTTTCCAGGGCAACCTCAACTTTCATATTTCTCATTAAAAGAAGCGATTAGACGATAAGGAAGGGTCGCATAAGGAGAGGATATGCACCACACGAAGCAGTTACTTGGTTGGCAAAGAAGCAAAGTATGAATCTTTCACGACGGAAGGTGCCCTGGTTGCTGGGCACTACCTCCGAAGCACTCCGCCCCGAAAGCGTTACGCCCACGAATTCTTCCGGCGTGGTCGGCGGGGAAGGCTCATATGAAGTCTAGACGCCGTTTCGAAAAGTAATTGATTCCGTTCCAAATGTGGGGCGAGAATGACTATCAACCCCATTCTTCTAAACCTGTACAATGAAAAACCATCGACATATTCAGCACAGCAAGGGAACATCAAACCTATCATACAGGGTGTCCCATAAATATTACACCACGTTTTTTAACGTGTAACCTCTTTCAAGGTGGATGTACCCAAGTGGTTATACACACTCTTCATCCAGACATTTACCTACTGAATGGCATTCATTCTATATGTTTCCCTGTCGCTGTAAGTATGGCTTCCAGTTGCTTGCAAAACAATTCTACTGTGCCCGCTTGGCATTCTCAGAGTCCTTCTCGAAACTTCTCGGAGATCTCAGAGAAGCGGCTTCACCTCCTTTATGTGGGTGCGTTGGTTAGTGCAGGCTCTGCCTTCTAGTATAGCCCACACAGCATTATCCAGCAGTTTGATATCGAAGGATATGAGAACAACTTGTTCGGGTATATAAAATCGGAAAGTGTATCATGAGATTACTCCAGAACAATTTTCGCCTCCTATGCAGATGGTACTTCCCGTTGAGAAGGAAGGTCGTACTTTTCTGGAAAGATTAAGTACCACGGTAACGAACTGTGCGGTGGCACATTCAATAGCTATGTCTTTGTATCGAGTTTTATTAGATTTTAGAAGCACAGTGAGGGTGGCGACCGGCAGATGAGAGCCGTGCTCAGATCATAACAGGGATTGGCTGCTGCTCGTGGATCACCTTGATTGGCTTCCCCAGGACCTTACGCGAGCATCCTCAATATTTGAAGATTGTAGCTTCGCTTCACATTGGGAATTTCGTCGTCTATAAAAACTGTCACCACAAAATCACCATTTTCGGCCCACAACACCAGCTCTTTTGACTTTTTGTATCTGCTGTGCTCCGTCCGTTGGATTGAGCAGTGATGCGCGTCCAGAGGCCGTTTTCTGGTGTAGGATGATGGGAGGAGCCCTGCACTAGCCTCTATTGTCCTTCTAGCCACTTTAAGGACTCATAAGGTGGGTCTGAACTTGAACTTTGCCTTTAAAGCTCGTTTATAAGTTTTGACCCATTTAGAGTTGAATTCTAAAACTTCACTCTCTAGCGCGTTTTCACATAAACCCTTCTCTAATAGGAGCTAATAAGTCAAAATTCTTCTTTAATTGTTTTCGAATTAGAGTAATGAGAGCGTGACTGGGTGCGGGTGACTTGGACCTTATGTGTGAGGCGTGATAGTGTGAAGACTGTAGCAACTCTATTGCTCTAACCCAAGCAATGGCGAACCAAACTTCTCTTCCTCTCTTCATTGAAGCCTCTGACAGCTATCCCAAACTTTGTTTCTGCTAAATCAGCTGTTCTTGGCGTTGCCTAGTCCTGAAAAAATCGTGAAGAGAAAAATAAGTACCTTCAATTCTAACTTTGGACTTTCAGAGAAGCCATTCGGTCGACTCGGAATATTTGCTGATTCCTGTAGCCTACGGTTAGATAGAGCAACCCTGAGCCACTGAGTATTTGAAGTGCTCGGATGGGAGTTCTGGAGTATATGGATACTCGTATTGGCCTACCCCGTATTGGTAATATGTAGTTTTTCTCTCCTTTCTTACACTCTCCTATTTTCATGGAATTTTCTTCGCAACAAATAATTTCTATAACTTAGCTTGATTGTGTTTGTCAACTGCTGTTTTGGTCACAGTTCGTCTCTTGTGGATGTTTCACAAGAATTCTATTTAAGAACATAAATATAACCCCATGCGAGTTTCGATCCCACACCGCTCGCTTTCTGTGCAAGTGCGCTACAAGCAACCCTACCAGAGCACAGTTTAGCCCTGCTCTACAGTGGGCTAGCCGGCTCAACGCGCTATGCGTTGGAGTGCTGGAAGTATGGTACGTATACCACGAAAAACTGGGTTAGGACGAAGCGATGCCCCGATAGCGTAACTTGTGGGGCACTTGCCCGGTAAGTGAGCGGGGCAGGTTGGAGTCCGGTCTGGGGCGAACGTTTTGTTCACTACCCGGTATTCTTGTGAAACGTACAACAAAATCACACAAAATGTTCAATAAGTTCTCACACAAAATGTTCAAAAATTCAGTAGGAAAATGAAAAGCTCACCTATTTGTTTCGGGCTTCATTTCTGAAAGTAAAATTAGAAACTCGGAAAGCCTGTATCGATTGAAAGTTTCGAAATGCGCCATGCATTTGACATTGGTCAAGATTTCAACTGAATGCTTTCGTACGATTTCTGTGAAGTCACTCAATGTTGAGATCATTGAGGTAATCAATTGAGAAAACTCCTACTACAAATTGATCCTTCCGATTCCGTTTTAATTGATTCTATGTATTATTTCACTGATTATATGTGGTCTTTCGATTAGGCTATTCTACTGCTACACTATTTATTTCAAATGGCGAGAGATTTT
>KZ345657.1:66769-82005 GCA_002352805.1 Teladorsagia circumcincta
AAAAAAGGTTTTTACAAGGGACTAGCGCAGGATTTCAATACAATACCACACAATTTGAATAATTACAAAATGTAGTTGGTAAAAAATTTCACCAGTGTGGGAAATATCACTTTAGAATTTTAGTGAATAGGGACCTATTTGATGAGATGGAACGACAAGCGGTGGCAAACTAACAAAAAAGGATGAAATATAAAAATGTAGCGCGAAACTTGCAAGTTATCTGATGGGGCCTATACTATCGATATTTAAATGATTCTTTCGACACAAGCAGCTACAAAGTAGAGAAATTGAAAACTATTGACGAAGACGAAGAACATCCGGCTCCGTGCCTACCTCTTCGATTCCGCAGTCCTTCCTGCCCTATCGTACGCCTCAGAGACTTAGACTCTACACAGGCAGGACGAGCATGCGGTCAGCGTTATCCAACGCGCTGTTGAGAGGACGATGCTTGGAGTCACCCTATAGACGCAAGTGCAGAGGGGGATCCGGAGTTCCGAACTACGCCAACGGTCGAAGATCAGGGACGCTGCCGTTTTCGTCAAGGAATCGAAGATCAGGTGGGCCGGACACGTCATGCGATTTTGTGATGACCGTTGGAACAGAGCGGTTACCGACTGTATCCCTCGGACGTTGAACGAACACCTGGACGACCGCCGGCCCGATGGTCAGACTTCCTCGCGAAAGCTCTGAACGAAAGGAATGAAACGCTTCGTGTCCCTTGAGCGAGGAGGGTCCACTGGACAACTCTGGCACGCGACAGGGACGAATGGAGACGTTGCTGGCGCCCGCTCGAGCAATTCGATGATCAACGGGACGACAGGTGACAGGTGATTGTGGAAAGATTTCAATTCATGTCTCCTAAAACAACTAATCAGTGTAAGATTTTTTGACATACTGTTCCCTTAACAAAAAGAGTGAGAGGCTCACCTCATATAGAAATTGTATCATGCACACAGCAAGTTGCTGTGTAGTTCAAGGTTTCACAACTCTAAGATGATCGTGACACAATCACTTTGGAGTAACTTTACAGTCGGTTCAATAGCTGAAGTGTGCAGAAAGAAAATAAGTGTCAGAAGTAGAAGCGAGATTGGTGAACTCCGGGGGGCATTCGCACGTCAACGTCTATCTAGCGTGCTCCATTGCAATTACGAAAATCTAGTGGTTGGCTGATCTGGACGAGTTTACGGGCCAAGACAGTGGAGGAGCGAGTGTTGCAATTACGGTACTTACGTTCCAATGGCAAGGTTGCTGCGAAGGGCCGCGCGAAACGACCGCCTTCCGCGCTGAACCACAGTAATGCCGAAAACGAATGTCATAAAGACGGCACCAAATTGCCCCTATACAGAATTTACACCGATTGTGTTGACAACAAGGGTCGTGACAAGATGACGCCAGCTTGCGCCAGATGGCGCCATCGCTCAGAATGAATTTATTTGTCGTAATCAGGATATCAATTACCCCTATGGACAAGTTACGGTAGTCTCTAGATGTACGAAAGTACACTGTACCAGTGGAGGTGTTTTACGTGTTATTGGCTATTAGCCGAGGAATCCCTCTACCATGGCTCTCCTCTGTGCGAGAGTAGCGTCGAGAGTGAATGTATGCGCGGAGAGCACAGATGACTCGCTGGTGCGAGAAAAAGAAAATCCTCGACGAGCCATTGCCCTTTCCTCGGCCGATTTTCACCCTGCTGGCTAGGGCTTATCTTCCGGAAATGATGTAACTGGGCATAACATGATCGTTATTAGTGTGTGTTTATTGTTGAATAATAACGTGGTCCGAATATTAAATATTTTTCATCTGATCACAGATTGCTGTACTTCACCGCAGTGTCCGCGCCGAACTACATCCATCGTTATCAAAAGAGCGAGAATGTTAGAAAGCGAAGTTTCGTAAGCGTTGCTACAAGTCAACATCAACATTAACATCAATCCACTCCTCTCACATGTATAAAAAGGAGAGAAGAAAGAGCTGTCAGGATCAAAATGTTACTCGTTCTTGCGGCGCTTCTCCTCTTCCCAGTAACTGATGGTGCTGAGTGTAAGTGGTACTGTACTATAGTGGTTCTCGATGTCGAGCAAGTTCGTGGTCTCAATCGCACCCTTAACGAAAGTGATTGCATTCTATTCAGATCGACCATGCGGTGATCGAGATATATTGGTGAAAATTTATCGGCTATTCTGGAGAAACGCCAATGAACATCTGGTTGGTTCTTCGGAGGTGTATAGTTTTAAGGATGAAGTGAAGTAGTGGCTCGAGGCATCGTGATCAGATACAAAGTCTAATAGGGAGGATATCCAAGGGGAAGCGCGCTTTCCAGGAACGGTTTTCAGCATAAAGGGGCATGTACGTGAAATATAAAACTATGATGAATATCCGCTGAATGGTCTCTTAGATGTCGAAAATTGTGAAGGTTTTTTTCATCGGAACCCAGATTCTTCAACCGTATCACGTATTCCTTCAATTATGTCGACTGTAACTACTGTTTACTTGTATGCTTGGATGCTCGTTGTCGGCCGATGGCCTTCACCAGCAAGCACACACTTCTCTCTTCTCTCTCCCTTTGACGATCCTGGGCAGCTCGGGCTCAGTGTTGGCCCTCAGCTTCTTGAAGTTCTTCCGAGGAGTCTCATCATCGCGTTCAGGACCGGTAAGTGTGTGCTTGATTTCTCATAAATACCAGCAAGTAATGCTAGCGGTCCATCGATCATCCGTGTTTTTGACCACGTGACCGGCTCGCCGCTTCTTTGCGCTTCACGTATACACTGCGGCGCCGCGGATGCTGGACATTAAACGCATGTCTGTGCTGCGCAAATTGCGGCTTATCTACTCAGTGCGGTCGTTCTTGGGCAATATCCGCTCTAGTCATCATCAGCGTAGACATCTTGTTGTCTGACCAAGTCTCGGATGCGTAGCAGAGTGTGGGCACAAACGTGGAGTCTGATACGTCAGAGCTTGTATCTTCTTGTCCGACTGTTGTGTCGACTGTTCCCACATTGGAAGGTTCCTGCAAATTATGTTCTGAGAAGTGAATTCTGTCCAAAAATGACGAATGATCTCACGCTGGGTACTGAAGAGTGTGGGGAAGCTTCGTAAACGTTGTCGGCATGGAAGGTTGCAGCAGCGGCCGACAATGTGGCAGGTGGCTGTGTGGTCTGAAACTGGCAGAGGAGTGGAGAGGGTTTGTGGTTTGCCTCCTCGTGGTTCCATTAACATAGATATCATCACAACGGCAATGACCAATAATGCTCCCAATTGAAAGGGGTTTCCATCGGAAACGGCGAAAAAGTCGTCATCATGTCTCATGGCATCTGCGCCAAAAAGATGTCACAGTAGTGATCAAGGCATAGGCATTTACCCGATACCTGGGGTTTTGAGAAAAATTGCATTTCTGGCCTGGCCTCGAGAAATTGCAATTGCTCTATGTCATCCATTATACCAGTCGGCAGTGATCTCTATGTCCGGCGTGAAAACTGAGCGCCCTGGTAATTTTCATGTAATAAAGTTCCTTTCTACATGGCACCTCTCATTTCGCCTAGCGATTTCTGAAAGTGATACAATTGACGACAATGCCTGGTCAGTAGCAGAGCCGAGTCTCAACCTGTCCATTCTTGGCGAGGAGGGTAACTGAGCAGATTTCCATCCTACGTGACTTGGTCATCACCACTTTGGGTCCCTGCAGTTGTCCATCCGAAACAGAGCTCTCATTTTTTGGAATGATGACGACCATGCCTCCAAATCATTTACCGTCGAGCCCTGCAAAGGGCTCCTGACTTTTCCATAGACTGGTTTTTGGGAGTTATGTCAAAATCTTGGCTTTCTCTGATCTGAAGCTTTGGCTAGAATGCTACTCGGTGTTAGTACTGCAGTAAAGCCACTCGGCGCTAGTTTGGGGTCATTTTGGTGTCCTGAATTTTTCTCGCCTGTTTTGGTAAGCGCCTGCTTGTGGGATTTACTTGAAGTCCTGATTTCAAACACGACATACTTATGAACGTAGAACCGCTTCTTCTCTTTTTCTGGCACTCAAAGGCCAATTAGCCATGATGCAAAAAATAGTTTCGGCGAGAAAAATAGTTTAAAAATTCGGCTTGCCTCGAACGATTTTTCCTAAGCATGCATATGAATCTCGTTGCAATTTTGGATAGAGAGTGAATCGAAGACACAACGCGAAAAATCTTGGTGCTCCGATTTTTTCACATACGCTAAACTAAATGATAAATCTTCCCCCTCAAAACTTGAGTGAAACCGTGTTTTACTTTCAGAATTGGAGGAAAGATGTGTCGCAAAAAGCTAAGTGGGCGCTTTATATTGGAAAGGTATATCGCGATTATCTAAAAGTGGCAGTTAGAAAGTTCGTTCGCGTGATTGCTTTCTGCATATTCTTTGAAATGAAGTTTTCGTTTAGGAACTTCAAGCCATTCAATCGCATACCGTTGCCGTTCAAAGTATTCGACACTCTTGAGCTCCTAGTGCCTAAATTTCCTTTGGTAAGTTACTGCGATATATCATCGTCTCAAGGTAATCGTTCGTACAGTCCATATCCCAGCGTCAGGGTAGGCGTGTAAGTGGAAGTGACGTGGCTGCTGCCGCACTTGATAGGAGTTGCGTTGATGAGTTGTTGCCAGCATTCTTCGCTGATATCCAGCAATTGCGTTGGAATCAGCTTATCCGCGCAGCTTCAATCAAGTGCGGCAGCAGCCATGTCACTTCCGCTTACACGCCTACCCTGACGCTGGGATATGGACTGTATATGAGAGATGGGAAGATATAAAACCACACGTAGAGACCAGGTATACGAAGTTGGCAGTATACTCTACAATACACCATGCCCTTAATATCACTTTCGCTTGGATAATGTCAAATATATCGCACTCCAGCAGTTTCCATTCTAATCAAGATGGGGCGCACTCATCGTCGGAAGTTGTCCATTGAGGGGTCTATGTCCTTGGATTCGGGTTTTCAGGTCACTTGCCAGCACATTGTGAATGGGCGCCAGGTGCTGTCGCTCAGTTATAAATGGGAAACAGGGCGGCAATAGGCTGACCTGGTGCCTGTCCCTTCATAGGAAACGATGATTTTGTCCTCCCGATAAGAAAATCTTCTTCAGAGGTACCTTAGATCATGCTGCAAACCTTGATTAAGAGTAATTCCAGTCAATTTGTTCAGATAAAGAAACTTCCTCGAAACACGATATTTGGATGCTACTGCAGATACGATAATTATGGGACCCATATGGATATGCTGTGCTTGTTCGCTGACAGAAAATGACTCGTTCTCACTACAGAAAAGAAACTAGTATATTTCCTGAAGCTCCAATTTTCGGGAAGATATTCCAATAAATCTTCGCCAGAACAGACTTCTCTGTGTTCCCGAAATTTGGAATATACATTTACGAGAAACCATTGCTGCTCTTTATGAGACTAGAGCACCTCTCAATTACCCTACCTAGAAGCCTTCAGCGCATTCACGAATAGCTCGTACTCGCTATAGATTTCTGAAATGTTCTGCAGCTGTAGTAATCAGTGAGTTTTACGGTTTGTGTCTGAGCAGCAAATGTATTGGGTTGTCCCATAGGTAGTGTCGCTTTTTTTTAGGCGAATATTTCTCATCATAAACTCCATTGTTTTATAAAGTCCTATATATGATTCGATAGGAAATTATCCGCTTTACAAGGTGGTTTGTTTTATTTTAAAAATGATGTACTTTCCTTGAATTTCAGGCATGAAAAGTGGAGGCTTCGGTCGAGAAATTCTGAGAAACCGACAGCTGGCTCTCACTCTACTTCCCCCTAGGAGGAATCATCAATGGTGTACCATTTACTTGTTCATGACATCTTCTCAAAAATCCGCTATAGGTGCTCCCAATAAAACCCGTCGCTCCTTTTCCAGAATGGCTTTATTCTCCAGGCCAAGCACCAAATATTGGAATTTCGCCCGATATTTTCTTTTCCAGCTGAGAAATTGAAAAACTAGTGGAATTTTATGACAATTCATGAGTTGATCGGAAATGTATGCCTAGCTGATTTTTCCATCTTTTCAAAGAAAAATTGTTTTTCAAAGTTATGCGACCATTTTCGCGTGTAAGCACCTTGTCACGCAGGCTTGGAATTCGGAGCAATCCATAACGAAATCAAATACAAATGGTATGGCCGAATAGAACGGAGGATATGTTCACGAATGATTTATCACTTGTTATGAAGCAATGATGTTATAGATAAAAAAATTCAATTAAAAATTAAAGTGTTGTGAAAAACCGAATCTGAACTATAAGACTTTTCTCACAACTTAACAACATAACAGTCAGAAGATGTCATGAGTAAGTGGATGGAACACCCTTGATTGATTTCCCCTTGGGAAAGGTAGAGTTAAAGCCAGCTATCGGTTTGGCGAAATTTGTCAACTGGAGCTCCCTCTTTGCACATCTGATGAATTACAGATATCATTCAAGAACGCGGGAACGTAAACTTCCGTATTCTTCAAAAAAAAAATTGGCGGCGTCAATTGCTTATGCCATCCTAGTTTCCTCGGGATTTCTGTTTTCCGCCACACTATTTAGCTACGGTATACATATGGTAGAAATGAAGAGATCCTTCACTTATGCAATGCACATGAATGATTGACCATTTACAATTAAGTAGTTCAGTGTATCAGCCTTCATATTGAAAGGCAGCAGCATGAAACACTCTATCAAAGCTAGAAACGTATACTATCTTTTGCAATCGCTCTTGCTTCCTTTGGTAGAACTCATCGAAGAGCATATCCAGACAAATTGAAAAATACGACGAGCTAAAGCAGTTTCCAAATTCCCCTTTTTGACCGGGGCAATTTCATTTGAGGTCTCGGCTCCTGCAAAACTTGAAATGTACGTCCCGAAGTCCCTATTCAGAGAAAACATGATTCGTACTCATCTATCTGGTACCCATCCCTCAACCGACCGGATTTTTCAGGGATGATTAGTATACTGAGTGAGCGAAAAATGATGGCATGGTGCAGAAGTAAATTGTTCTGGACAGGTGATGGCAGGTGATGCCAATGCTCCCGAAGAAAAATTCGGTCGGTTGAACAACGAGTACCATGCAGGTGATAAGTGCCAATCATATTCTTTCTGAACAGGGGCTTTGTGAGCGTGTCAAGCTTCGCAGGAGTCGAGCCCCTGAAGTTGATCTCAGTAAAAAAAGTGAATTTGTAAACTGCTTGAGCACGACGAATTCTCTAACCTTGTCTTGATATGCTCTTCGATGAAATCTAGCAAGAGCAGCAGGAGCGATCTCAAAAAAATGGAATACGGTCCTGGCTCTGATAATGTTTCATGCTGCTGCCTTCATATATGAAGGCTGCTATGCTGAACTAGTTAGCTGTAAATGGTCAACCATTCACGTGGATTGCATAAGCGAAGTATCTCTTCATTTCTACCATATGTATACCGTAGCTGTATTCGGTCAGAGGAAAGGGGAATCCCGAGGAAATTTCTGGATGGCATAAGCAATTGACGCGGCCCATTTTTCAAAAGAACACCGCAATTTAAACTTCCGCGTTAGGTAAAATCGAGCAACATAATTCTTAGTTTTCAGACACGCCGGAAACGATGGTTGCCGTAACAACTCATGAAAGTCCCATCCAATAAAGGAAAGTGAAAGAAATTAGGGGTGGCATATGCAATTGACGCGCACTTTACTTATGGGACAACCCAATAGAAGAGTTCACAGGTTTCTTTCATCCCCCTGTTCGATCGTGGTACGAAAGGAGAGACGAGAAACAACAGCAATTAAAAATAGGTAAGGTAACGGTGCTCGCGATTGCAGTAGAGAAAGGAAATCAGGCGCGTTTCTCACAACGTTGAGAGTACGAAATCTTACTTCACACCGACGGAACTAGTCTGTTGCAGGAAGGTTTTCCGCAGGGCTACGGCTGAATAGCGGAAACAGCTTGCATATCAGTGGCTGGCGGATTGGAGCACCACTCCACCAAGGGAAGCTTGGGATAGAGGCAAAGATTATGCTAGATTCTAGAGGGGCTTACCGCGGAGGGATGATGGGTCGAAGTGGCCATAACTAATGAGACCTACACTGTTGGACGAGTTTTCGAAGCTGACCTCGAATCTGCTTTCGAAACCTGACAAGCGATTTTCTGAAGGGGATTGTGGGGCAAAATAGAGCAGCAGTAGTGTTAAAGGCTTGCAGGCAAGGGTGCGTGAATTTTGGCTCGCCGGGCTGGCACGCGGCGAATTGCGCGGCGGCATGCGCGGCGATCCGAATGAGACAAGGCTTCATGAGTTCTACAATAAAAGTTGCAGTTAGAGGATGAATTTCACATGATTCTGCGGTTTGAAAGAATTCTCCGTGAGCAGGTTTGAATGCTGCGTGCCAGTGGGGAGAGGTTCTAGGGTGGGGAAATGAGAGAAAGCCTTCATGAAAATATCACTGTCATCAGAGCGAATGAGAAACACTAACATGAGAGGTTCTTACTGATATAGAGTTATTTTTTCCAACTGTGTATGCTTTGCAGATCGCGGCGCTCACACCCTTGAGGGAAACATTCAAAACCGGGCCGCAGGTAGGTGACACCAAGGCTGAGCGCAGGAGAGGAAAAAATGCAGGAACGAACACAGCTTGCTCACATCCTAACCCTGAATCCCTTTTCCTCCAGGAGGCCTAGTTCCAAGCGCACTCGCTTGAATGTGTCTTCCCCCTCCATGGCGTGAACCCCTGATCCCTACAACTCCACTGTGCTGGTTCCTTACCATCTCTCCTTACTAACCAGGAATGGATTATGGGTCGAAGTGGCCATATGAAATGAGACCCATACCGTTGGATGTGACTTTGAATGCTGAACTCGAATCTGCTCTCCAAATCTGCCAAGCGATTCTCTGAACAAAGTTATGAATCAAAATAGTGCAGTGGTAGTGGTCCAGGCTCACGGGTGAGAGGTCGCAGGTTCGATTCCTTGACGTGTTTTCCGTTTTGCTATTGCGACAGCATGATTGAGGAAGCCTCCCAACTATGTTTCTTGATCAACGCTTGTCTGTAGTCACCCGTACAAGAGTTGGCGAGGAGTTCCAAACAAGTTTGGGCGCTACTTGATAATGACTGCTCATGGAGCGCGCAGGACTCTTGCAAGACATTTTTGCAGCAAACAGGTGTGATATTTGTGTTCCAAAGCTGAAAATACCTCCAGAGGCAAAATTGTAGCCAAATCTGAGATTTCGGCCTAACTTCGAAAAAAGGGTAGCCCATCCATTCATCCATCAACCTATCATCGAAACCTAGCCTCGGGACGAAACAAGTTCAAGTAAATTTTCTGATGAATGTATTTAAGAAAAATGTCTGGAATTTTCGTTTGCATGATTCCCGCACCCATATGGTATTATTTTTAAATACAGAGGGTCGTGGTCATCGAAGTGAGGTCGTCCCTGGGCCCACCGGTTGGGGGCATGTATTGTAGAAGTGACTCGTCCACATTGTCGGAGTTTTGTCAAAATCTCGAATTTTTCTAGAGATTGGCCCCGGCTGCAACTTGACTTGCTGAATACAGATATCGCATTCGTTTCGCTGAAAAACGGCTGAAGCATTTGGGAGAAAGATGATGATGAGCAATGATCTCAAACTCATCAAAAAGCAATGTAGAGTTGATCATCGATGAAAAAATCACGTTTCCCCACAACCAAATGGTCAGTCACAAAAAATGCAAAGAGAAAACGCTCGCCAGGATCCGAACCACTGACCGTCTGTTCGACATGCCATCGCTGTAACCACTAGGCCACAATCCCACAGCAGCAAATCCGCTATGCCTTGTGCTGAATGCCGTTATTGCTGAGGCCGACTCCTGACTGTGTTAAACTACATGGGAAACAAAAAAGCCTCCGTAGCTCTGTTCAGCGAATCGTTTGGCAGATTTGGGAAGCAGATTCAAGATCAGCGTCCGAAACCTCATACGGTGATGCATGTCTCATTTCATATGTCCACTTCGACCCATCATCCTATCCTGGTAAGATCTCTTCACCATAACCGCTGTCCTCAAATCTCCATGCGTTGGAATGAAATCCAACTCGAAAAACCTTGCGGTTTTCATCCGCAATCCGCACACCCTTCGACCTGTTGAATTTCACTGCATAATTCCGCGAAGAATGGCCTCATTGTCGGATCGCCGCGCATACCGCCACGCGATTCCCCGCGTGCCAGCCCGGACGAGCTAAAAGTTCGTCGCCCAACAAGCAAGAGGTCGTGATAAATTTCCTGACGAGTTATTCGGCTACAAATTTGCACCAAGAGCTGTTTTCATCTCCGGAACACAAAAAACCGCACTTGTCCGCTGCAGAAACGTTCGCAAGAGTTCTGTCCGCTTCGTATGCAGTCGTTAGCAAGTCTTGCCAGGAACTCCTCGCGAACCCTCCATAGGGGTGATTGTAGCCAAGACCTGATCGAGTAGAGTAGTTGAGCGCCTTCTTTAACAACGTCCCCGCTAAGGCAAAAGGGAAGCCCACCAGGGAATAAGCCCTAGGACCTCCCGACCGTTAACCCGGGCCGCTGCTCTATTTTTCTTCATAACTGAAATCATTTGGCAGATTTGGAAATCAGATTAGGGAACGGGGTCCAGAAACACCTCTAATAGTGTAGGTCCCATTGCATATAACCACTTCGATCCATCATACTTCCCTGGTTGGATCGGACATTGGACTGCTCAATGATATGCTAATGCCGAAAAAACTACAGAAATAAGTCATAAAACGCGAAACGGGACGTCCTTGTGAGGACATTGACTGGCGGTTAAGGAGCGGCAGCGATTCAGAAGGAGGACGTAAGAGCGAGTTTACCACAACGCATTTGGTGGTATCATGTTGAACCATGCTCCGATCGGTTTGCTCAGTTATGCGGCTGCTGGCAACACAGCTCGTCTAAATCACCAACTGAGCTGTTCGTCGGATCGCTTTTAGGAGCGGAGTGCTTTCGAAGGCCTGCTTACGCAATATTTCCTCAAAAGCTCTGGGCTCAAAAAATTCTCCTTTGCAGAAGTTTATTTTATGGTCAGATTCTCTGACCTGCCAAGATGTCCAAAATGAAGTGTTCAAATGACATTTTGTCAAAGGCAGACGTTCATACTTTAGCGTGCATAAGCAGTCTTTTAGTACATAGTTTTTTTTATTCTGATATTACGAAAGATGCAAGGAGGGAAACCGCTTCCTGCATTTGATGTTTGACCTGGTAGAGACGTAACCTTTGAAGCCTCCCCTTTCCCATCCCAGATGATTCCTAATTTAATAATTAATAAGAGTTCAAGCGCTGCCTATGCTAGCTCTTTTTCACGTGGGTTGTAGCTAGATGGATTGGGATGCCTAAAAATTTTGTGCGTGTTTTCAAATTCATTTTGAGCCTGCTTCATTTCGAGCACAAATGCTATCTGTCATCATGCACCATCACTATCACTGACTTGTAGCCTACTATAATCAGCCTAAGAGTGACCGACTCACTTCAAGAAGCCTGGCATTTACGAGCTGAAAAAGGCAGTAATGTCGACTGCGAGGTGCCTGTGAGAATCGTATTTTTTTGTCCGTAAGATAATTGCTGAGCAAAACGGCAGATGCCTGAAGAAAAAGAGGCTGACCACGGCTGCACGGTGATGATTGAACTTTCCAGCTCAGCTTCAACATCTAGATTCGCGTCATTTGAAAGGTGTGTTCTTGCTCATTGTGGAGCGCACATATTTTTTTTTGAGATTTGAGGACAGTTACTGGAGTTTTGCTGTTAGTCTCTGACATTGATCACGCTAGGCTTGACTGGCTTCGCACTGTAGCGAGGGAGAGGAACCTGGATCGAAAACGCTCTAACAGTGGCGGAGCATGACCTTGTGCTGATTATGTTTATTCTTGGCCTACCCTGCTCTATCCATCCAATGGGTGTTCTACGTGTGGTTGTCACGGAACCTGCGCTTCTCAATTACTGTAGCAGCTTTGTGCAACCATTGCGTACCGGTGGAATAGGAAGCAACTTTTTTGACCAATTTTGTGTCGCACTCCTGCCCGGTAAATTCATGAAGAAATCTTTAGTGAGCTTCAACCCATCTACAAAGGGGCGAAAAACTATGAACTGGGCATCTGAAAAAGTAGGGTGTGGTGTCTACCCAACACTTAACCCCTCAAGGATTGGCTTCAACGAGAAAGCGCAGCCTCTCTGAATCCGGCATAGATTACCTTTCTGAACAGGGTTTTTCTCCACCTTCACAAAGGAGATCATCATATTCTGATGCATGCCACATTGTTGGCAGCGATAAAGAGATCTATCGCAAAGCAAATGTTACTCCGACTTCGATCGATTTGTGACTTTGTAGAAGTTCAAATCGCAGCGTGAAAAAAAGTGGCTTTTTCTCTTACTTTGACTTCGAGGAAGGTGTCCAGGATGTGCGTGACTTGGCTCTAAGTTACTACACTCTGTGCCCTCTCCACAGTCTTCGTTAACGCAGCTAGTAATTCTAAAGAAGCTTGTGGCACGACTTCCTAAAAATACGTACGAACTTTCGAGACGACCTAGCATGCCAAAACCCATTGTTGGTTCCATTTGAAAATTGGCAATCTGTGATCTGCTTGTTTTACCAATTTTGAGAACTGTATGGCATTTGATTCTAATACAAAAAAGACATTTTTTCCATCATACTCTGCCTAATCAGAAAGAAAAAGGAAAGTGAAAAGAAACAGTAGGTTTGAGGGTTTGAGGGCGCTTACCTGCCGTCACCACAATTTTGCCCACCTGGTGCAGCATTTTGAAAGAACAGTTATGATCTCTGAGGAAATCGGTGTTACGCCTCTCCATTCTGCTGTAGGTTTCTGCAAATTTTGTGCATGCTTGCAACCATTGGGGCGCATTTTCATAACATGGAAGCACGGCAAAAGTCGGAAATATTGCTTAAGCTCCGCGCCTCCTCTCCTTACCATCCCCCTGCACCCCGCTCTCACTGCAGCACCTTGGAGCTCCCCATGGCCCATATCTGCCCCGTACAGCATGTCTAATACTCTACTCATCTCATGCTTGACCCCTCCGCCCCGAGTGATTTTTCAACCGATAATTATAAACTGGTAGTCAACACTTGAAAACTCCTGGCGGATGGACAAACAAACATACTCCGTTCTATATAAAGGAGAAGCCAATCAACATTTTGTCTACGTATTCGAATAGATTTAATCACACTTGGCTCAGTTCAGAGCAAACTCCCACTTAGACTTGAAGAGCATATCTCATTTCAAAAGAAAAATCCCATGGTGGCCATTTTCGTAGACAGCATCGAAAATTTGTCCCCGAAACATGTTGCATTGGTCGAGTCCATGGTGTCGTTGACGAATCGTGTACATTACGATGTTTCCTAGCAAAATGAAATATGTATCAAATCAGTGCAAATGCATAGCAGAATCGTGGAGCTCGGAGGATCGACGAAAATAAGCTTGTCTCCCGACGATTGCGATTTTCCACCCGTCCGTATCCTACATTCGAGATCTATCCAAATCCCACCCACGACTGAGGTCCCCTTGGCGCGCTTCCCAATTTCCCGATCCCGATGATGCCTATGTGAATCTTGACAAAGATTCCATTAGACCTCTAGATAGGGCCCAACATTGGCTTCCCTAAATGCACTGTGAATTCCTCGACCATGGTTTACTGCTGTGCGTCGATCGCGCATTGCAAGTCACTCTCAGAAATCCTGGAACATGGTCAGCGAACAATCGCCCCTCTGTCGTCGAGAACGCATCCCTCAAGTTGAGACCAAGGATATCCGTTGGGAATTGGACTCGTTCCCGCCGGCCTATCTGCACCCACCGCTAAACAAGACATGCAATCTCGTCATTGCTGTCAAATCAGAGGTCGTTCGGCTTGCACGGGTTGACCCGAAGCACTTGGCCATAATGCAAGCACAGCAGCCTATGGCTGGCGAGCGGCCATGCACGCCAAACTTCACATGCACTTCAAAGCCCTTTTTGAGTCATTTTTCGATGGGATTTTTTGTACTACATAAGTCCATGGTAGTGGCGTTTCTCAAAGATTTGAGAACAGTCCCAGCAGGGTGGGCGTGTTTGGAAGCTGCTGCATACCCCTCGGTCGATTTCGACCACGCCCACTTCGGTTCCCTTTTTAGCGGCTTTCCAAGGTGAGTATTTTGTTCAGTGACGCTTCTTACGTTTTTCTAGAATTCGAAGTGAGCGTGGTCGGAGTCGGACGAGAAGATCTCAGCAGGTTTCGACCACGTCCACCCTAATGGGGCTGTTTTTTCAAAGTGAGAGATTACGGTACGATGGACCAGGCTTGTGGTGGAAGTGAGGATGCTGAATAATGCCCCAGTGGTGAAAAAAGCCAAGAAATCCGTCAAGAACGCGCAAGATGGGGCTCTTTTCTCTGCCCATTGACCTCCAATAATAGACAAGCTAGCAACCGATAGGAGGAACCGCTATCATACAAGCGAAGACCATGCTCTGATTGGTAACGCATTCCATGGGGAAGTTGTAGGATACGCACTCAAAGCGGAATACCACATCAAAACGATAATCGAAGGGGGCGGAGCTCAGGCTGTGGCAAAGCTCACGCTACAGCTAGCGCACCTCTGGCCACAAAAACGCCATATTTCGCTTCCTTGTGCCCCTGGCTACTGCTTCCTCTGGTGCATGTGCTTCCACGCTGCACACACTTTATCGTAATTTCTCCCTTTAAGATATTGATAGACGCCCATTGTGTAAGTATCCTTCAGAACTCAGTTCGACAGAGAAGGAGCAGAACTGCAACCATGGGGGCTATCGACGAAGCCGTCCATCGCCGAGCAGTTTGCCACGCAACTGCCGTGCACAGGCCCGGAGCCACTCGATACACCCACCATCAAACAAGCTGATGGTAACCTCGCTCATGAGAGTTCTACGCAGTGAACGAAATGCCTTGTGAACGTTTAGTGACGTGGTAGAGTAGAATGTTTGATGCCAATGGTGTGGATGCGCTACCCCTAGTAAAGCATACACGAATAGAAGCTGAACAAACGCCGCTAAAACGCGAAGAGTTACTGACGACGGAGGAGGTGCTTACGGGCACTGTACGCACCTCCCCTTTGCCGTCGTGGAGAGTGCGAGGTTGGATGCGCAGGTATTTGCGTAATCGTTTCGGGACTCCGGCCTCATTCAGGTCGATCCTTCAAAGCAACTTGCGTTTTACCTTGCGGCTACTTCGCTTGCGGAAGCAGCATGGTTTTACTCAGGTTGATCGCAGTCACCTGATG
>KZ345658.1:8515-20207 GCA_002352805.1 Teladorsagia circumcincta
CATTCGCGATCTTTGCTGTCGGACGACCGACTATGCATGCGCCCTCTCTATCATTTCCTTGGAGGCCTGCCGTCCTTTTGCGGTATGCATACCCCTCCCCTTATCGCGACATCGTCCTTCAAAGGGGGATCCATAACTGCTCTGATCGCCTACCATAAAATACTAAGGCAGAACGCACTGGCTATCCAGCAACTGAACCCGGACGGGGGAGGGTGGCATGGAGCTCTACGAAATCACAGCGGCTCGGTACCACGAGTTCCAAGTCGAAGCCCTAAACCAAGGCGGGTTTGTTTGCCCATATCCAGCTCAGATGAATCTGCCAAGGCTGAAAAAGAGCTAAAAAACAGAAATTCACTATCCCGTCTCTCTCGTCTGACTGGGCTTACACATACAACTTGATTAAACTTCGAGGTGGTTTACATGAAAATGGAGGTTCCTGTTGAGGAAAAAATCGCGGAGGAGTGCCCGTAACACCATCTTTTGCATGAGCTGGTCCACCTATGTGCAATGACGGAGGCATAGGATCACCGTCAGTTCAGACAGTTTGGACAGTGGAGTCGTATTTGCGATTCTGGGTAGGCGGGTGAGATCGTATTTTGGATTTAATGACAATGAGATTAATCGTACCTTCGAAGTGCAAACGGAGATATTCTTTGTGAAAATCGAAGGGGTCTTGTTTCTGAGAGAGGTGCCGTCTTTAGCGGATTTTCGCTAGTGGGCCGAAATTGGGAAAAAAGAATCAGGCGAAATTCAGCACTTGCCGTTTCTTGCTAGGATTCTCCGATCTTTCAGAAGCCGACGTATTTGAGACGAACGTCTCAGGAATGAAAATGAGCGCGTACAACTCATTTGAACTTAATGTGAAACTTGGTTGAAGCGCTCGAATGAACCGGCTATCCGCTCAAAAAACTTGGAACGTTCTCTTCAATCATAGATCGAAACAAGCATTCCTAATTTCCTACGCTATCTGCCCCCGAGTGCTATCTGCACCTGAGGGGAGCAGGTCAGAGCCCTGCTATAGAATCATTGTTCATTCATGAATTCGCACTCATCAAGGATTGCATAACTGCTCACTTACAGGTTCTACGATGCTCTGACCTGATCCTCTCTCAGGGATTGGGAAGGATGGCATCGGTGGGGAAAGCTTCTCTCTCAGGAGGAAAATAGCTTACGGTACCCGGTAGATGGCCAATCATACGGGAATTTCACTATAAGGTCGGTGGTGAAAGAAAGGGAGATATATCCAGTCAAAAATCGAGGCGATTGTCATACCTCCAGCAGGGCTGTACCCACGCCGCTCGCGTCGCGGCGCCCACCGATAAGTAGTCTTCGCTGTCACTCAGCTGTTTAGTGGAAAGGGGTGCCTGACAGGAGGCCCGTCGCACGGCGAGACGACAGAGACGCAGACTGGTAGAGGACGACTCACAGCGCGTAATGTGCCATATGGATCGTGCTGGTACATTTCATTTAATTTGACGCCAAACCGCTGCATAGCGTTGCCTCGACTCCGCTAACCCGACTGCGCCTATGACACCTCATCGCGCAACGGTTTTCTCGTCGGGTAACAGTGGAGAGAGCGTCAGTATTGAATAGGGCAGCACCGATGGGGTTGGAAAATGCGGAAAACATCGGGCAGAGAAGGGGTTCTATTTCTCGGGTTCTAAGCCGTTTTTCATGGTTTTCTTGATCCCTGCACCACTTATCACCTCTACCTTCATTTCTGGAGAGCTGCCTTCGTCAATCTCCGCCTTCAATCTGGCTATTCCTGTGCAAGATGGGGTGATTCAGCGAAGTTACACAGCCTCGAACATATAATACCTAATTTTTAACAAGGGCATAGTACTAAAGATGGAGCGAGCGGGTGAGCGGTCGACAAGTTCACCTCTTTTATGATAAGCTCCACATATGATCTCCTTGCAGAGTCGAGGAGATTTGCTTCTGTGCAGCAGATCTGTACTATTGTCTCTCAAGTGTACTGAACGCCAAATTGTCGCTCAAGGATATTGCTTGCCAAATCAACCCAAATTTAAGGAAGGAGGGGTTCCATTTCTCGGGAATTTCCCAATTCAAAGGAAGAGTTCACGATTAAAGGGCAGCCCATTACAAATCGAGGAAGTAGTGCCAGAGGTACATGGAAGAGGAAAAAAACCATTAGAAAGCCTCAGAATGCAAGAGTAAGACCCTTCTCTTACCTGTTGATTTCAGCATTAATGCGACCTCATCGGTGCTGCCCTCTTCAACACTACGGTTTCGCTGCCAAACGGTTAGAGTTAGACTACGAGAGAGGGAGCGTGCCCCGGCACAGCGGTGCGGATAGGTCCTGCAAGCCACTGGGGCATACTTTTCAGTATGTGACGTCCTGGTCGCTCCGCACCCGTAGGAGGCCGCCTGATTTTCGACTGAGTGTTTGCCCCATTCTCGCTTCTGCCTTTTCGTGGAATCCTCCTCGGAGGCTGCGCGAAGGGCCACAGCAGTGGCACCCTGAGTATTACAGTCAGTGCTCTTTCATTTCAAAAACAGTGTAGTGAAGTATGAGATCCATTAAAAATCAAAGATCAAAAAACGCCTTCCAGCAACCACAATCGGCCTAATTCATTATCAATTGTGGATAGTCAGAACCGAATCCACTAGGTCGTTTTTTGAGTCAAACGTGTCTTCTTGGCTCCTGCTTAAAGGAATCTCACGAGCCCATACGAGCGGAATGTCAATGCGGTTCCAACACATGAAGACCCGCAACTCTCTTGACACCATGATCGTAGCCGGAATGGCATCGGCATCGCCCTCAGGAATGCGGTCGCAATTAAGCGATGTAAAGGAGGGAATGAAACACTACAAATGAAACATCATTCTTCGCAGCCGCAGCTCACTTGGCGGCAGCGCCTATCACTTCGTATTTGCCGGGAAAAATATACTCTATTTCGGAACGAGAAGAGCGTCGAGCGCAGACCACACATCACAAGTGACGACAGCCAAGAAAAACGTGGCTTTTTTCCCTTGATGTAGTCACTTGTAGTCTGCACTCGACGCTCTCCTCGTTTTTCGGAATAGAGAGTAAGTGGAAAGTATTGCGTAGTTACAGGTATCATACGCTGACTCTTGATTCTGAGTGACCCTCTTCCCAAACCAGCGCTGTCAGAGGAGCATGGTAGGTGTTGGCCGAGGTTTCCACGCACGTATCTGGGGCGAAATACTGAAAAACTGACATTTAATACATTTCCGACCGGGTTTCTTCACTGGATCGGGTGAGACGTCGAGAAAATTCTCACGACAGAGACATTCGTACGAGAGCGGATTGTCCATGCACGTAGCGGCCGGATCACAGTCGTTCAACGTCTTGTCAGCACATTCATTCAGAAGCGCTGAAAAAGCTGACATCTCGGTGGCGAGATCGCTCACACCTTCGGTTGACATTGAAAACAGAGAACTCGCTTACGAATGCATTTTCCGTTGAGCCAGGCACTCGATGGACCACAGGCACAAGAGCTGTTCCCCGCACAGGAACTGTTGTTTTCTGAAAGGAAATAATGTGACCTATGGACGTTGAATTTTGAGGATGAGAACTTACCATGGTTAATCGGTTCAGTATGACTAATTTTCACACCTCTCAGTTCAGTTCCAACAGTTTGAGGTTTGAAGGTTGCCTAAAACTTTGAATATAATAACTTTAATTGCATTGAATTCCTCAGCCTTTCTAGTGCTAAAGTACATATTCGGATCTCAATTCTAAGAACGTTTTGGGATGCGCAATGTTCCTATTTCTACTCAAAATCGTAGCGTCATTAGAGTGCTGGCCCTGCAGAAAGTTACGGGTCCCACAGATGCGCAAGCGTGCCTTGATCCTCCAGGAAAATATGGTATGTAAACGAGGTTGTGGACTTGTCGATTTGGAGGCGGATTTTACCTCGATGATGCTGTCCATTACCCCACGTAGAGGGGCGGCCAGTTGTGCAAGAATGTGTTAAAAAAATGAAGAACGGCCCAGATTCCGAAAAATGAGACCCCTTCTTTGCCCGTCGATTTCCTCATTGATAAGACTCCCATCAATGCTGCCCTCTTCAACGCTAGCGCTTTTTCTGCGCTAAACGGCTAGAGATCTGCGACGAGTGGTTAGCCGTTCGGTGGGCGTTCTGCGCCGATAGCACTGCGGGAGGACCACGCTCGGTCGCCGAGGGCATATCCTTTCAGCACCCTCGAGGTCCGCCCGTTTTCCGACCAGGTAATTTTCCCCTTCTCCGACCTTCGACCTTCACCTTACCGTGGAATACTATTCAGAGCGAGAAGTGGCGGTCCAGAGTTTGCTACCCAGTGGTGAAAGTGTTTTGCAACTAGTGGAGGGTCAAACCATGGCTAAATGCGCATACACATTCCACCCGCGATCCACCGCTTAACCACGCTTCATTTGGAACAACAACGACAATACTACACAACTACGACTATACAATTAATGCTTAGGCATTGTTTTTCTATGAAAACTGGCTATGGAGGAGGAAGCTCGTCCAACCCAACTATTTACAATGACAGTGATGCAACCATTCTGAGGGAAAATCTGATGACCAGAACTGGACTCAGAAGCCTAGCGTTTGTCGAGTGAGTTCGTTAGTCTTTGAAGGGACGTTCCATTCCAACAATCTTGGAAACACCCACATCCTTCGACGACGAAATAAACTACCCTCAAGTCAGCCTCCATACCTTTCCTGGTGAGCTCAGCAATTCACGGCATGATGATGTTCACTTGATAAATATTGCGAACGGACACATCAAACGGCAACCGGTTGGAAACGGCAAAATTGTCGACAATGTGCATATGGAGGTAATTTATGACATGAATTTGCTTTAGATACAAAACCTCGAATGTACTAGAGATGCAGAAAGTTTTTCGGCCATGTCTTTCGAAGAACAACAGCTAGGTTGAGGAACTGTGCTCTGATACATATAAGCTCATACATTAGCCTACTATAAACATAAACAAATCGCCTAGACTGTGTTGAATTTTTTGGGGTGCGCCGCGTGTTCGACTGTCGTTCAAACAGTGAGATGGTCTTCAGCCTGCACAATGATCTCCAGGGCTTGACGATTTATAAAGCTGCTTATTCCCCACACAAATGCAGCACCAATTGGTGATCTCGGAGGGATGAAGGGATCAAAAGGCCCTGCGCCAGATTCAATATTTGATCACTCACTTTGCTGCAGTGGTGCAGGTAATCACTTTTGCCCAGTGACAACAACGCGAAGTAGCAATATGATTATTGATATGAAAAACACTATTCTTTGGGTTTCAGTCTTCAGCAGATGCTAAATTGGAACAAAAAGTTGCTATTGCATTTGATCATCATGGAAACCTACAGCAACAGTTTTCTTAGTTCTCCTATTTGGGAAAAAGCACGAAGAGTATTGAAGTGTCCCGGCAGCTTCTGCATTTTTTCTATCTCTTAGTTCCCTGCCCATCAGCAGTTGCACAATTCCCCAACGATTAGATACAACGACTTATTGGCTTTTCACGGTGCTGCTGCTATACTGCAGTGTCCATAGTTTATACAAAGAAATGTGCAACAATCCAAGTACGATCATTTCCGACTTATTCGTCAGCGTTTCGGTGTCGCTGTGCCCAAACATACGGTCAATCAGTGGATTTGATGGGCCAGAGTGCTCTCCCGAAGGCTGCGGTGTACGCGTGGTATAAGCGCTCTTCTAAGAGAGATTGTGACGTCAAGGGCAAGATCTACCTGAGCAGGCGCAAATTCTTCATCGGAGAACAGTATATGAGCCTGACAGGATACTACTGTCAACCAAGCCCCCACTGGCCGCGCCATATTGGAGCAGGATTGTGTAAAACCAAGTCGTCGATGTATTCGAGGCCTAAGCAATGCCTTCTTTGTGATTGAATCACACAAATCTATGGAAGCGCTTCACAGTCATTGGGAATCGGTTCTCTCTTCTCCTGTACATTCCACAAACTCAAAAGCACAGGTCGCGGTCGAATTGGTTGTAATCTTGGTCGAAACTTGGACAGAATTATGAAGATTAACGTTATTGGAGCAGTGCTCCTCACGCCGAAGAAAATTTCTGTGAGAGTTCGATTGCAACCTGTGCCTTTGAACCCATGCAGTTATCGCGTTCCTGAAGCTTCAGCACCGCTGCAAAGGAGGGGGGGGGGCGGGGGTTTCGTAAGCGGTGTGACCATAACAACATCAGTGTAAAACTGATCCTAATGCGCTTAGCGATTTCTGGAGACCATTGGTCATGCTGGGGTTTCGCTAATTTAATTAATGGAATACTACGACTGCGATCACACCACCTCATATGATTTGTTGTATGATAAATAATAGACGTTTTGGGGCGAAAATTGTGGAGACGTATGAGATACCCTAACATATCTATCAAAAATCAGCAGTTCGGCTTAAAGGAGGACTTCACGGAAAGGACGAAGGTCGAAGAAAGGGGAAATTGCTTAGTGGGGGGAACGGCGGACCTCTTGAGGGTGCGGACAGACACACAATCGGCAGCGGAAGATTTGACCTGGGAGAGCTAGCATGGCTCAATCTTGGCGAGTCTGACGATCTCCGCCCTCCGTCTACCTAGTTACTCGCCACAAGCCTATACGCGGCGAGTGATTAAATAGCAGAGAGAGCGTTATATTGAAGAGGGAACAACGACTGGAGTGGCATCAATGCCGAGACCAAAGGGAAAGAAAAGGGCCCGATCTCTTGGGTTCTAAGCCGTTTTTCATGTTTTTTCCTATTTCTGATACAACTCTCCTCCCGAATTAATTTGGAATGGGTTGCTTTTTCGTCGTAAATTTTGCCTTCAAATCAAGATGGAGTGTGCAGATTAAGAAACTTTCTGTTGAATAATAGTCAGTGGCTTGGGTCCACGATGACCGGCTGAGAGTCAAGCGCAAGTTCCCTGCGCCAGGCAACCCTGTGCGCGTCGAGTGCAAACCGCACAACATAAGTGACGACGGCCTCCAAGTGAGTCTGATAAATAGTAGTTTACAGTGATAGCTGATAGTTGATAAGTGATAGTTGCAACTAGTGGTAAGTGACAGAATGCAGTCGGCTAATCCTTCCATTGGCAGAAAACAATTACATTTTGTACATGTGTTGTGTGGTCTGTATTTTGTTGAGAACGTCGTCACATTTGTTAAGTGGTCTGCATTCGAAGCGCGCCTGGTTGCCGGAGGCAGAGGGTTCATAACTACTGTGTGGAGGCGACGCAACAGCTCAGACACGACGTCCACAAGATACCCAAGCAACTGGCGGTTCCCACTGTACACTCAGTAAATATTCAAAACTCCCCCAAACTCTCGCCATTTCGTATACTTCTGCTTTCAAGTGCTGCTGTGCGAACCGGTCCGGTCTTTCAGAGCATGCCGCGCTTTCTCAAAATACTTTTTTGCATTATGTCGAGACAAGTACATGAAACATAGACCTGTGTTTCATTTTTCCTGAGCGGGCTTCTGAACGCGAAAAAAAAGGATGAAATTGTGGTCAACAGTTCGATTCCCCGTGGCAATAAATTTTTGCATTTTCGACTGGCGCTTGCATGATGTCGCAAAATCATACCCGCAGTCAGCAATGGATGCCATGGTACCATCTTGATCATCAATAACCCATATAAACAATTTTCACAAAAATCTGATGTCAAAAAGGTGTGGCGCTTGGGCTATTTAAACCCCTTTTTGAGCACTCAGAAGGCCGCTCAGAAATAATGAACAACAGTTCTGAAATCCATGCACGCACCCCTATATTATGTGAAAACCTTGTTAAATTTCTTGTGCCTTACGAGGTTGTCGAGAATACTAGAAGAGAGAAGTTGGAGAATATGTGAAAACCGTTTGAAGAAAGCTGGGCATTACCTCAAAGTCCTCCCTGGTAAGCGGATTCGCTCCAGGAGTTGAAGTATATAAGTAAAAAATAACCTGATGTTCCGGCGACGACGGCGCTCGGCGAACTTCTTGTTGATACGGTAGAGATCGAACTAATTTTCCAAGGAAATCTGAAGAATCGAAGAAACCCTTGGAAGAAAAGACCCTGGCCAGTACAAAATAAAACTCAGAGCTAATAAAGTGAATAAAGAAATGAATATAAAAGAGAATGAAAAGTATGAACAAGGCAGCCAGTAAATGCCAAATCTAATATCAACGAAAATCGAAAAACGGGATCAAGCATTCAAAAGTGTTGAGCACTCGAGAGAGGTAAGAAAGCGAATCTAAACAGAAGTCAGCTGGCAACTCTATCGAATGCTGATGGACGGGACGCAACACTCAGATGGAGGCTCTCTCTATCTCTATTCAGAGCAAGGAGAACCTTCCACACAAGAACGCGACGCTTCTCTTTACGGACATTTGAAACTCAAAGAAAGTATGTTTAAAAATAACCGATAAGAAAAAAAATAAAGCTTTGCAAGTAGGACGCTACCGGAAGTGCCGTTGAAGCGCATTTGCAGCTCCTGACGGGCTTTCGAGCAATCCGGTATTGGCTCCCGAAGATAAGCCTCTACTTCAGTGATCGGAATACATCGGGTGGAGCCGGCGAGTCGAACGCTCCCGCGTTGGCACACGCAACGCCAAGAGCCTCCAACCACCTGAATTTCGAATCCAACTACGGTAGAGGGCTCCTATTCAAACGACATAAATGAACATAAAACATACCACGCAGATCTCCCCGAGTTTTCGATGGCACAAGGAGGGGTCTGTGCACAGCTGCAGTTGACCCACAAGCACCGAGTTCGCCCCATGCCTTCGCAACGAGCCATCTTCACAGTACTTGTCTAAAAAATAGAAAATCGTTTCGTGAAGGACTCTGACCAGCACGAAAGAGAAATAAAGAGAACGCGATAAATGGAAACCTCGGGTGACATTGAACAGTTCGTCGGTGCCGTCCTCACAGTCAAAATAGCCATCGCCGACTCGCTCACGACGCACACAGCGAGTTTTCCCACAGCCACATTCCACTTGAGACGTGGTGCACTCTGGAAAATACCATCTGTAGGGAAGCGGTGTCAATAGGCAGAAAAAGGAAAGTAGTAGGTCAGAAGCGCTGGCGAGAGGAAGGAGGTTCTGCAGAAATACGTGAGAAAGGGAGCGCAATCCAGACCAGCACACTCTTTTCGTCCTATCTTGAGTAAATGATACCAAGAGTTGTCATGGCAGGGTGGAAATACCGCAAAATGTTCGACGTCGACTGGCTGCACGTTTCGTAAACCGCTTTCTCAATGATGTCATAATCTTCGCGGTCCCATCATTTCCGCCCTCCTCTCCATGTGAACTTAAAGGCACACCCCACGACTAAGCTGATGTAGTGATTACAGTTGAATCTTGAATATGAGTAAAGGGGTGCGAAGAGGCCAACAATCAAGAGAAAAAAGAATCGCCAAGAACACTGATGACACGAGCTTCCTTGATCAACGCTGTGGATGAGATCAGGAGGCAGACAGCGAGGTAATAGATAGATCGCCTATGCGAGAGAACGGCAATTGGACACAAGAGAGCATAACAGAGAGCGACACTGCAACGGTGGGCTTGCACTGTTCCACAGGGGGCGTCTGCACAGCGCTTCCGTGGCGCAATAGGCAGCGCGTTCGGCTGTTAACCGAAAGGTTGGTGGTTCGAGTCCACCCGGGAGCGCGATTTTTGCACACCGGCATTTCGTTGCGTAGACCTCCGGAGGACACTGTTTCGAATATGTCTTAAGCCTCCTGTATTCTACCTATGTCTTTTGGGTGACAACCAAAGTGTCACCGGTCTACAGTTTGCGAACCGGCAGCCACATTCGCGGGAGTGTCGCACCTATGAGCTTGATCATGGGTTCTGCCTTCAAGTAGCTGGAGCAGTGATCATGGAGGCATACGGGCAGGATGTTGCAGCTGTCTGCTTCTTCGTGAACGACATTGCCGCCTGGTAGTGCCCTCTCTATTCATTTGGTGAGCCCGCTTGGAGCCGAGGTTTGTACCGTAATTACGAGAGAAGATCGAACTTCGACCACAATTGAGTCGGATCCGAACAGGATTATCAAAGGAAACGGTTGAGATCTTAGTCTCTGCGTCAAAGTAGTGAAGAACGTCAAAACTGCGACAATTGAAAGCTTTGCTCACGATACGGTTGTCTAATAAATAGTAAGTACTTATGTCATAAAGGACGGAGAAATCATCAAACCCAGCTCATCTTAGGAATAACGCCCTCAGAATAATGGTTCCCTTCAGATATCTCACGATCAGTGGTATTCCAATATACGAAAACACGGCTCACATCGGAGAACTTGAATACGAACGATTTTGATGGTATGTCTGCAAATTACTAACAGACCTTCGTCGCTGCCATCTTCACAGTCGTCCACTCCGTTCTGGAACTTCTTCATCGAAATGCACTTGGACGAGTTCGTGCACGGGAACAAGCCAGGAGCACATGCTGAATAATACGAATTACTCCTCAGGAGTTCTCACTGAATAGAATGCTCAGGAGAAATAGCCCTCTGCGTGGGAGTGCAAGCCTAGTGATTTTACTGAATCGTCCTATTCCTAGATGAGTCAGAGTTAGCGTAGCTTTTCTCGGTAGAAATTTTTGAGTAATGTCCTTTCAAGGACTCAATTTCATTGACAGAAAAGGAACTCACGCTCATCGCTGCCATCTTTACACTGCCGAATTCCATCCTGGAAGAGGGCAGGGTCGATGCATGCGCTTTTGTCCTTGCACACAAAAAAATGCGATGGACACCCTGCAAATTGTATTCGGTTCATAACACTCTCAAAAACCTCAAGAATAACAGTGATAGTTTCCTTGAGAAGGGTATTTGCGTACTCTTGCCAATTGAATGGCGGTTTGAAGGTACATTCAGAATTTGATTTCCTTTTTCAACAAAGGCCGAAGTTACGATGAAAGAGCAACCCAATCCAAATTGATTTGGGGGTGGTGAGTGGTGCCGCAAGGAAGGAAAAATCATGAGAGACGGCTCAGAACCCGATGCGGCGAGTGATCAGATCATCGATGGGCGTCGTTCGCCTGGTGTGCCAAAAGCGAACCATGCTAGATCGCCGAGCTAAAATCTTTCGCTGCTGATTGTGTTCAGTCCGCACACTCAGCAGGTCCGTCTGCCTCCTCACTAGGCAATTCTCCCCTTCTCCGACATTGGTTGTTATCGTGGAGTCCCCCTTTAAGCAACAACCCTAGATCGAATTGGTGTGGTAAAAGCGGTCGAAAATAAAGTCGTGGATGCTAGTTTACTGAAAATTGAAAAAGAAATCAAGCAAACAGCGGATGAAGATCTTAAACAAGTACTCCCCTGTTTCCCTTGAAATAAAGAGGGCGTTGCGAGTCGGTGAATCTAGGAGAGGGCTTGCATGCCAGGATAAGGACGAACCCGATAACTTGCGGGGGTCAAGTGCACAAACAGTCAACGCCTAGCAACTCCGCGGCAACTGCAAGTTTGGGAATGAACTAGCAATTTTGAACCCTAATGAATAAACTAAGAACTAACCCAGGACATGTGCCTTTTAAGTGTACAACGGGTTTTCACCCCTTTTTACTACAATACACGAACAACAGTATGATTAGTCAACTCCAAGTTCGCCTTTCGTGAAACTTGGCATGTTCAAATAGCAATTGAGTTCTTCTGTGCCGAACGGTATTTCACAAAAACGTTTATTACGCCGACGTTTCGACTAATTCGTCGTTATCAAGGCCTGAAGGAAGCATCTT
>KZ345658.1:37443-58436 GCA_002352805.1 Teladorsagia circumcincta
TCTAGCAGCGTTTTGCAGTATGACTGCCAAATTGGGCAGATTAGCAGTATGTTCAGAGTGCGCCACGCGTCCGGCCTCCAATTACAGTCGCAGAACTAATCAATCCACTCAATGTCTACTAAAATAGTGTCCTTCGTTCGCCTACAAGGCGTAGTCCATCTCCGAGTGCTCTTCGTTGCTGAATTTGCCGTCGTTCAAAAACAACGACAACCAGACGTAGGAATTGGCTGGTATGGACAGAATTGTTTCCTGTGAAGTTAGTGGAGGTGCTGTTCTCTCTACTCCTCCACCTCTACTGTTCACGTGAACGCGATCTTGCTTTATTTATCCGTGCATAACTTGCAAAGGGATTATAAAGAGGGAGCCCATCGAGGATGTTATGTGCCACATGAAGCAGTTGACTGACTGCCAAGCAAGCGACGTGTGGCACTTTCACGTCAAAAAGAGCGCTCGTTTCTTTGCAGGACTTCAAAAGAGTTCTGCCCCAAAAGAGATCCGCCCATTACTTTAAATGGTGACTTGGACGAGCTGTAATGGCGGTGAACTCGTCCACACGTCTGTCGCCTTGGCCGCTGTCCGTCCGTGATTGCCAATTAAAGGCCACCTCAGGGGGTCACTTTACGTTTTCTAGAAGGTTCTCTGCTGCTTTCACAATTGGCGTACCATTAAACACCCCCTTCCCCTTTCAACCTCTTCAGAACCTATCGAAATCCCTGCCTTCAAGTCTCCCTCTCATGGAACTCCGGAACAAACGGCGTGTTGAAGTTCTTACAAATGGAGCACAATCGGGCGGAATTCCAACAAATGCCACTGGTCTTCAGGAACTTTTTGAAATGGAGGTGTTTTTGTTTTTTTCCGCTGCAAATGTTCGGCGTAATGCAAATATTGGGGGAGTTTTCAAATAAGGTCAGCGGGATCGGCCACGCGGAAGTGAAGCGTTGAAAAAAGGGAAGACGACGGCCGCTCTTGACCCTCTCGCCGTCGTCGTTCAGATGCGATAGGACTAGTTGTATTCGAGCTGCTATTGATACTGGTTGGTGTGGTAGAACGTCTGTAACAATCTCGCGCTATCGATGGCGCCATATGGCCCTGAAAAATGCTCAAAAATGTTCAGTAGGCTTTAAAAGTGCAGCGTGTACTGTTTCGGGCAGAAGAAACTCGTGTTTTCCACCCGCGCGAGTCCCATAAATCTCTCGAGGTGAGAACTACTGCATCACGTAATTGCACAGGCGTCAACGTTGCAGTAGGAATATTGTACCCGTAGCGCGTTTATTGCTCTGCGAAAACCGGATCAAGGAACTTTTAGGTATAGATCATTCACATGCAGCTGCTTTCGACTAACGCTTGTGTACAAAAAAATAGCCTCGCATAGGCAGGTCTGTTCTAAACACGACCACCTCATTCAAGGAAATTGTTGTCAGAAGAGCTTCGGTGGCTTCGATGAAGCAGTCCAGAAAACCTTCACACTCATGTGCTCTAATGGGCTAACACCATGAAATCGCAGATCTGCTTATACATGGGAAACTACAAGCTCTGATGCCACTACTTTGTTGACAACTGGTTAGGGGGGGGGCATGTCGTGATGCGATTCATAAGAATGTCAAACTGTAGGCATAGCGTTCCATCTCATACGAGATTTGATCCACTAATCACTCTTCCCGAACACCTTTCATTATTCTAAGAAGGGAGAGAATGCGTATGTGGGGACCTAGCAATGAATGAATGGTAGGCCTATAGAAAAGCGCCCTTGTGATTACGCAGTTGCATATGTCTTTTCAAAGGAATGGTTTCTTTCATTGCCAGATAAGTTGCCTAGAGGAAGAGCGTCACATCAGGCACCAGCAAGATTCCTCACCATTTCTTGAACTTCACTTTATTCGAATGATTTTTTTCTCTTCTTCCGCGACACTGGAGGACCCTCTTCTGTGAAACGCGCATGACCATGAAGGCAGAAGTGGAAAGTGGACCAGCGGTGGAGGAAAAAGTAAAGGTATTCGTAGAAAATGCTAGAATTAGCGCCTCCCTTGCTTTTCTCTCTCGATTGCGCCGAGCGAATGAGACACCGAGCTCGGAGGAGAGGGCATAGGTGTGTGAGCACAACGGGTGAGAGAGCGCAGTCTTCTGCATGTTGCAGACGAGAATCAGTGGAAGCGGTCGAAACGATTGGAAAGGCCCTTGTCTTGCGCTTCCAAGCCTGGGATGTGGGACATCTGCGACTACGGTAAAAAGATTTGTATAACCCAGCAAAGGAGCTAATCAACTTAAATTAATTGTAGGGTGTGTCTGTGAGCAACAGCCAAGGGATCGCAATGGCGAAATCTGCAGAGCTCGAAAGGCGATGGTGAATGAACTTTTCTGCTTGAGTTATGTAGGAGCCGTGGTCTCTCATTCTGATTATATTTTTAACTATCATACTTATTAGGACAGGAACGTCTAACTTGGTATTGACATGGCCGCGCCATGAACGCACAATGATTTCACCGGTGGAGAGAGATACTGCGGTATGGTGCCTCCAGTTGTAACTGTCACTTAGATTGGATCCCTGTATTTTTTGGCTTTGTCCATTTGACTAGAATCCTTTTCCGCAAGCGTAGACCTCTACGAGACTTCCCGCTGGGTTTGGAAGCTCCATTTTCTTCAAGCTTTCTTGCCATGAATAATTCATCGTTGTCATGCTTTTCTTTCTATCTTGTTGTGTGGAAAACCTTCTCTTGGGCGAACTTCAACCATAACGTCGTTGCCGAAAACATTACGGTAAATCGGTTGAACTGTCAAGGTGCTTAGTTTTTGGCGAATGTCTGAATTCGGTCACCGCTCTTTCGCAACCCAGGCCCCCAACGTTGTTGATGATTATAGCTTGCCCTTGGTGTTTTTAGGCCTTTTTGTGCTTTTCTTCACTCTAGTCACACTTTGCACCTCTATTTTTATCTTCTGGTGAAAAAAACCATACTACTTAACTAGCATTTGAGTGAAGGACGGGGAAAGGGGGTGGGGCGCTCAGTTGCACAACAGTAACGCATCCGGCTTCTGGCGATCATGTCTAGTGGTTCACTCTTTACAGAAAAAGCTGCTACAGCTTCGAGTCATGCATGTTCCGTTTTTCAAGGTCGATAAAGGAAAAGCTCATGGATCACTTTCTTTATAGACCATCTCTTTTGACTGTCGTCTTTACGAGGATCACAGTGCAAGTTCCAGAACTCCTCGAAAAATTCGTTGCAGTTTTTCAGCCTCTCGTGGAGGCATCGGAGACATTAAAAGTGGTGAAGAGTATTGAAGGACGAGCAGCCTTAACGAGATGAGCACAATGACGAAGCGACCTTGTGGTAAAAAGAGCTTCGTTAGCCTTTGAATTGGATTGGCCACCACGCGCAGCGCCTGCGAGTCTTATAGACTCAATGTGAATGGGCTGCAGTGCTTTTGGAACATTTCGAAGTGAGAGCAAGGATCAGCTGGATTGTCGTGGTCATTTCTGCTAAACCGACTCTATCTCTCTCATCCCTGAAAGCGGCACTTCAGACATGGTGTTTTTTATGGAACTTTTTCAAATAATATCAATAGTTGGCCCATTCTATAGAAAGAGTGTAAAAGTGTGAGAACTACTTCGCGCTCTGTGTTCTAGAGGATGTCGATACGATTGGCAAAGAGCTGCTGCGAACCGATGGTCCTCGCCTTTCAGTGTCTGACCTTGCCATTGTTCTTTGACTGCAGGAGATTCTCATTAGGGTGGCTGTCTTGCCGTATCTTCACACGATCCCGAGACCTTCACACAAATTATCCACCCGAGAGGTGACAGAACCAAAAAGTTTTGGCAACGGAACTGCTTTTGCTTTGACCTCCGCACAAGGTTTAATGACCTCCGCACAAGGTTTAAGGATATGCATTCTGCAAGGATCGGTTGATTGGCGTTTCCTGGAACCTTAAACTGCCGCATTTCTGAAATTGAGTTAAAGTTATCGATGAGTGTGCGTAGTAATTATGCTTCTATCAACAACTGATCATCCATAGAAATATGGGTGGCGTGCGCCGTTTTTGACCTGGGATTACATCAGATTACGGCAGCGGCTCTTCTTGCCATCACATCATCAACGTTTGAATCACTCAAATTCGTGGATTTTGAGCTTCAAAAACGCAAAACTCGAATGCGGCAAAATGTTTCCAATAATATTCGGATGCGGCAAACTTATGAGAAGGTACAACTGTAAAAGCTGAATCGAAAGGAAGTGTCATAGCACTGAAAGGGCAAGTTTTCGCTGCTTTCGTGTGTTGGTCCACAAAATTATTTTTGACCCGCTTGCTCCACTGGGAAAAAACTCACTCTGCTATGCGTGTAGGACTATACTTCTGCTACTGTGTTTAATATTTATGTTCAGAAGAATCTGAAGAAAGTGAGAAATGAACCGAAGTGAAGAACTTGTTCAAGTTGGAGAACCTTCACTAGAGTAAAGAAGATTCAACGATTCAGGCAAGCACTTCGTTTACGGCCACGTTGTGATATGGTAGTGATAGTATGGTAGTGTTGCAAAAGAACGTTGCGAAAAAGGACATTACCAGGGTGGGGGTTGGTAGGGGGGAGGATGGCCAAAAAGTTATTCGGTCAATGGCGCACACTAGGTAACCTTCTGTCACATAGGGTGAAGTCACCGATATCATTGGAGGTTACTGTAACGTCCCCCCATCTCCCATAAGCAGGACCAGTTCCTCCTTCGCCTGCCTCTCATAACATCATCTGCCATGGCTGTAGAGCTCAAGAAGGCTAATGATGACTGCATCACCCTAACGCTGCTACATAAAGTCTTCAACCGGTTAACCGATAGATTACCTCCTAGAGGCACTAAATCCGACTGTGTAAGACCCCAGCTGATGGGCATTTCGGACAACTTCGTAATGTTTCACGACCCTTCAAGAATCTAGTTGGACTTGAACCCTGCACCATGTTCCCGTGTGGTGAATTCATTTGATGTCGTCGGTGTAGAAGGCCATTATGAAGTATTTTCATAGGAAGGGATGTGCTCTTGAATTTTCGTGCGGAACATGGTTCAAATTTAGAAAGTGTGATTGACTCCATTCGAAACGTAGTGGGAGGATGTCTTTTCCGCTGCCTCCCCTCTGCATGGGTACATATGAAACCACTGCTACATATTTTAATGAATAGCTGATTCCAGACAACAGCGAAGGCGGTCCTCATCTTCGGCGTAGTTTGCCCATCAAACCGACAGTCCTGCTGCTCTTTTGACGACCGTGGGGACTTAGGCGGTTACCTTTCTGTTAACGATTATACCGAACGCTGGGATTGATCGGGCCCAGCTAGTCATCGATGGTTTGACACTGCAGCAACGACGTTCGCGCCGGTACTCAGAACATCGGATTCCTCCCTTCACGAGGTGCACATTAGTTCAGAAGGAACTGGAAGGCTCAAGGTTGGCACGAAGTCATGATAGCCTGATATTCCTACAGAACTCACTTTCTCTTGCTCAGCTCCAGGGTTATTGATTTCCCGACGTAGGTTGTGGTAGCTGAAGCAGTCTAAGATGCTTGCTCTATACTGCGTGAACGGGGCATCAAGAACCAGTTCGTTTCTTATAAACATCATCCTCGCTAGGCACACCTGCTAACCGGCCTTTTTACATCACAGTCGAAGTCAACCAGCATACACTCTTCTTGCTCAACCTTCGGCAGTATAAGCACGATGTCGTCAAGGAAGTGGAGCAGATCAAGTTTACGGCCGTCAACCATGTTCTCCCATCCTATTCAGCGTATGAATAACAAGAAATGGTGAAATTGTGGAGGGGTGAAGGAGGGAGGCTAAGGAAAAGAGCTTTGGTACATCTCACATTTGCAGTAAGTTTTCGATAAGAACGGGTGAATCGGCCTGGAGTGGAGGAGAGAAAAGTTCCCGGGTCAAGGACAAGAAACTTTCGCCTACGCTTACTGGGAGAAGGGTTGAAGCACGCAAGAGTCTCTAGAGTGGGTGCCCCAGTGACATATGCTAAGAATTTGGATTGAAAGTATGAAGGACACTTTACTCGTCTCTATCAAATAGCCACTTCGAAGTTACTGAGCGTGTTTCCTATTCCTATTCTTACCACTAGAGATACAGGGTAGGCCTATAAAAAAGGACATTTTTCCCCACAATCAAATTGATTCAGTCATATTGATTTAGTTGTACTTATCTGGATCTGAACCGAATCATACTAACTAGGAATTGAGGAGCACACTTTATTTCATGGAGAAAGAGGTCACAGCGGCCTTGTAGTGGGACGACGTCAGGAAAATTTGCCCCGAAAACAAGGTGCACCGGTCGAGCTCAATGGGGCCCTCGACGGATCATGTACTATCACAACGTTTTGTGAAAAGCAAGTTCCAAGGGGGTTTCGTAGTAAGGTAGTAAGGTGTAGGTAGTAGGTGGTACGTGTGTAGTAGGTGGTAAGGTTCGTAGGAATCTATCCAACACTGAATCGATTTAAGAAATTATGGAAGAGCTTTAGGCTGAAGCAGTTCCGGTAGGCCTCCTTAGGCTCGACGACGATTACCGATGACGTCATATTCTGAAGACAGTGAAGGCAGCGAAGGAAGGCCTGCGTCTGCTTACAAAAGGACACGTATTTGGGTGATGAAGTTCTATCAACGACGGCAATTTCTACAAAGAAAAAAAGGCCGAAGTGCGATATGAGCAAGTGTGTTTTTTGCCCCCCCCCTGTATACTCAGTGATGAGATGCAGAGCACATTGGAATGCTGCTAACGCCATTCTCACCTGGTCATGAGAAACCTCATAAGCTGCGTCGGTAGTAGAAGAAGACTGTCTCTTCTGATGAAATAGAACTCGTAGGTTGGAGTTCAGATTTAGAGGTTTTCGGATGAGCCTAATCCAAGTTCCCAATTGGTTCAAGACCAATCGATATACATGATTCCCTCTATTCGTAATCGCTCCTCTTTTGACACAACTAAACAACATGACCCGAGAGAGTCTCATATTGTGAACATGAGACATGGATTCGTCTCACCCACAGGCACTGCTCAACAGAGCCTCGTGACCACGTGGGTATGACCGATGATGCTGAACTTCTTCATTCAATTATTCACCAAGCGCTTGCCTTCAGAACGAGGGTTTACGATAAAGTGTGTGTGTGCCAGCATGGAAGTACATGCACCAGTGGAAACATAGGCCAGAGGAAGCGAGATGTGACCTTTTCTTTGCCCAAGGTGCGCCAGTTGCAGCGCACTGGGCTTGCCAATCCTCCGTGAGCTCCGCATTCACCTGTGCTCCTGCGGTACTGTCGTTCGATTATCATTTTGGAAGGGTCAATTTCATTTGAACGCCGTACCCTATGACTTTTCCGTGAAATACCCTATCAATGAAAGTTCGAAATTATAAAGTGAACAAGGGCAGGGCTAATTTTCGCCTTACGCAATTCAAAGCGCGATATATGTAGGCATCACATCGAAGCCAACGGAAATTGTAACCCAATTTTGAAGTAGCTAAATAAGTAGTGATAACCATAGCACAGCTATTTTGGTCTCGTTGATGAATCCTGATTTCAACTTCTTGCTGAAGACTCAATTTCCGTGTTTTCGCATGCCCAAAAATTCAAGCAGAGTGAACCAATTTCGCCACGTTTTACGCCACAACACTTTTTGAAGTTCCAAGGAAAATCCTTTCACCACTTTTGTTAACATTCAGTACCATTACATTTGAGAGGTGAGCTCGGAATAAGAGTTAAATTCAGTCGAATTCAGCAGCTGGGAATTTTTTATACCTGCTGAGGTAACGGCGCTTGGACAGTTGGAACGCATGACAAAAAAGGCTGAATCGTCACCTCACGAGAACCCGTTTCTGCGAACTTTACTCACGTGGAGCAACCGTTGTGATTCTTTTGTGCAATATGACGATTCAGAGGGCAAAAAACACAAATTTTGCAAATTTCCATATTTTCTTCCAAAAGGAAATTCAATGAACTCTATTCCAGAGCCCTAATGCCCGTCTCACCGAATACGGTCACTCTCCTGGACGTTACAAATGCGACCACTCGTTCAGAATTGTTCCCCCTACTGATGGTATCCTCCTAGTGATGCTTGGCCCTGATTATGCATCCCCATTGGTTTTAGTTGTTAGCGTCAAAATAAGGACCAACCAATAAGAAGAGATCGATAATGAAATTGTGGATGCCGAGTTGACTGAAAATGAAAAAAAAGATGCAAGGCAAACCGCCTGTGCAGCCCCTGAACGAGGACCCCCTCTCTTCTCCTGGAATTGGGGAGAGGTGCGTCTGGACGCGTTGTCTGAACTGACTTCCTCCATGGCTCCACTAGACCACGCGTATTTGAATTAGTCGCTACGACGTAATCCACCACTGCGTGTCATGAGATGTGCGCGAGGTATCTCCCCCATTAGCCACCATTAGCTCATTTTGTATGGTCCTTGCGCGATTCTCGCGCAATTTCGTGCCGCGACAACGGCACAGCAGTGATACCGGTGGCCTACTCGATCTTATACACAGATTATTCGACGCGACCTAATGTGGGGTTATTGCTTTAGGGCTTCTATCATTTTCTTTGCTTCATTGCTAGTTGAAAGAACATCTTCATTTATATTCATGCTCATTGATCTACACCTATGCAATCATCGAGTGCGTCTTTCTCCGTGTTATCATTACTTATAGGCGATGTCACGCAAAAGCTTCTATTTGGCTTGTTTTCTGTTCAAGCTAACCTTTCCGGTTCTGAAGGCTCCCCTTATTTTGCTATTTAACCGCTGTGTACCCACAGTTTGTTCCACTTGAAGCTTGAAATCAGGTTCTCTGAGAATTCCATCATGGGCTATCCGCTTACTGGCAAATTACTTGATGCAGAAAGTTCGTTATTCAAGAGGAAGCCGACTCGAAAAAAGGAGGATGTCTCCCGAGAGGTTTTCTCAGCGTGCGAACTATCAGTCATCGATTCCTTTTCCAAACTGACGAGGCTCTTTCAGGTGTGTTTCGAAAACGGCTCTGGGAGTGGAGCTTTCGTTAAGTTAACCTTTTGTTTCTCTAACATTGACCATAACCTCCTAATGAACCCTAAAAAGGATGAACCCAAGAAGGACGCCTTCACAAAACACCTGCTCCACTTGTGCCCGTCAACCGCATTTGGTGCTCTTTTCTGCTCATAAGCTGTTTACACTCAAAAAATCCAGGGCTTTAGCGAAAAATTCCCGCAATTAGCCATTCCTATTCTTCTTCGCCTTTTTCCTCTCATACCATACTTCATTGTTAAGTGGCAAAACAACCCGCAAGTTAGACAGAGGCGGGCTAGGACGCGGCTGAGGATGAGATTGGACGGGATTCATCCGTTGCAAATCAGCTTAGTCTTCACAGTTTGGAAGCACTTTTCTGGTCAGCAGTGTGGCATGTCTTGTCCAACAGCCTGACCAATCGATTGGCGCTGTTCCCCTAGTACTAAATCCGATTTCGGGTCTGATTTCCTCGTCAGGTCAATCTAGCCCTTGTTCTATTCTTGCGAGAGACTCCGTTAGCCACCAGACCTACTCTGAGTTTCTGCCTAGCTCGCTTCCTATACCTCGCTTTTACTCTTTCCAATTGCTAACCAGAGTCATGTTTCCTCGCAGTGCTTATCGAACGCATGCTTGAGCATATGTCAACAGAGCAGTATTTGAAGTGAGGAATCAAGTGGATGAAACATTTGATTACGAACAATTAGTTTTTGAGATGCGCCACGCATTCTTTTTCCTTTTGCATCGTATACGTGTAGGAGAGGTGCAGCCAATGATCATATCCGCACTTTAGTGGCCTTGAATTAATTTGGCATTCACATCTATAACATGTTTTCGTGAGATGAGTAAGCTCAGTGTTGATTTCTGGCCCGTATTAGCTGAAAGTGGTGCTGACAAACGATTTTGGGAATGGGACAATCACTTCATGCTTTCCTTCTCAGAAAGGAATATTCGGCATTTATTCATGCATTCGACTACTGCATTAGCGAAATAAATTCATAATGAATCTGCTATTGCAGTGAGATCATGTCCAACAAAAAACTTGTTGATCGTCACCTGATGGTTTCAACTAGGCCACTCGTTATGGCCTCACGAACGCGTCTAATAGAAACTTCAACCCTGGGATTCCTCACTTTTGAGGTGCTGTTCAGTCCGGAGTAGTTATCGAAGTATAGTGAATCAAGTGTTTGATCGATTTAAAGGAGGACTCCACGGAAAGAACGAAGGTCGACGAAGGGAGAAATTGTCCAGTAGGGAGACCGGCGGACCTCTTTAGGGTGCGGACAGACACACAATCGGCAGCGGGAGATTTGATTTCGGAGATCTAGCATGGCTCAATCTTGGTGAGTCCGACGATCTCCGCCCACCGTCTATCTAGCCACTCGCCACAGGTCTAAACGCGGCACGTGATTAGGCAGTAGAGAGAGCGTTATATTGAAGAGGGCACAGCGACTGGAGTGGCATCAATGCCGAGATCAAAGGGGAAGGAAAGGGTCCGGGATTCTTGGGTTCTAGGCCGTTTGTCATGGTTTTTCCTTCTTTCTAGTACCCCACTCACCATCCTTAACCTAATTTGGAATGGGTTGCTTTTTCATCGTAAATTCTGCCTTTAAAGAATAGATGTGAAGGATCGCAACCTATGGGATCAGTATTCCGCTGTCTGTCAAGAGAATAAAGTGAATAGCGAAAGGATGAGGATCCGAAGAATCGGCAAGCTCTAAAGAACATGCCATCGTAACCAAAATCTAAGGTGTGAGGCAAGGGGATGTATGCATTGCACAGTAGAACTTCAGAAAATGCATGAACAAAGCGAGAAGGCAGCATATGGGGTAAGCATGCCCCACCATGCCATTGAGAATCGTTCACCGTTTGAGCCCGCCGTCATGTAACGAAGGAATTCGAGATCAGCTGCCATGCAATCGGTCCCGGATGACGCTCCGACGGTAAGCGCGGCACTTTTTATAGCGTTCTGGACCTGCCAGTTCAAGCAGAATGGCCATTGGAGCAAGGCAGAAATAACCCTCAACATTCGACGCTGAAGCCCCTTACTGAGATGCGCTCCCATTACTTCGATCAGAGTCATAGGAGCATATGAACCGATTTGGCCTACACAAAGACTTGCAAGTCCCATGATGCACAATTCTGTGTTTACCCTCCCAGACAATTCGCAGTTTCACTGAGGACCATTCAGGGGAAGTAGAAAGGATAGCCTGGCAGTGATTCGACACTGATTGCCCCCCCCCCCAGCTCTCCATGCCCTCCTCATCAGGCTCCACTAGCCCTTACACCATTTCGGCTCAAGCTACACTACCAAAAACCACCTGTCTCACCTGTTGGCCTGCTTTTCATCGGCTATCTCAATTGGCGTCACTAGAGCCTCTATTAATTCCTGTCGCACTCCCTCGTAGCACAGCGAGTTTTCCATCATCGAGGAACCCGAATCTGATCATTCCTTTCATGCAGATCTTCCGTGACCGGCAGATGTTACCTGGACGGCAGCCGTCCTCGTGTTCGTTTGGCTCCGTGTGAGCCCAGTTACCAGCAGTGCGATTCTGAGTCCATGTGTCGCGACGCGGCGACGTCGTAGCGTGGACCTCTTGGCGAACACATGATTGTGAAGGTTATTGAGGGTGGCATCAAAAGCTCTTAAATGGCCTTAGAGTAAAAGCAAATTAAAGGTAACGATTTGAAGACTACCGGGAGCGAAATACAAAAGAAATTCCTGTCATTACAACTGGTATCGGCGGTTTGGTACCCTCACATCCACCAGAAGAGTAAGGAGGCATTCAGTTCCTACAATTGGTCAAGTCACCTTTGACATGCGCTCGGTGTTAAGCTGTATTTTATCTCTATCATCACAATGATAGTGATCACCTTATTTACAAGTGTGTTCTGGATGACGTCTTCGTGGAACAATGGTTGCAAATGAATTCTTATGGCTTGGTGACGAAAACTGCTCCCAGGAGCTATGAACTTGTAAAGTTTATAAACAAGAAGTGAAGCCCTTGCAGCTGAAGCTTTATTTTTGCTCCGCCCTCCAACATAAACATGCATCAGGGATGCATTGGATAGAACATTGCCAGTGGCAAGCCAACATGTTGTTACCCTCTACCCGATCAATTTTTGTCTGTGATTAGGAGTTCAGGGCTTCCTTTAGCTCGCTTCTTTGCCCATCTTTTTTCGGCTTTTTCGAAATATGACTACAGTAGGACACGATGTTCATATAGATCGCACATCACCATTTTTTTTCGCAGCACCATGCAATGAAGTTGCAATTTCCTGTCTTCATACGGTGGAGAACGACAGTACTAGGATTTATTAAGCACGTTCTGCAATCGACTAGATAAGCGTCATTGCATCCAAAAATGGAAACATTTCCTATGATTGGTACATGTGAAATGAGGTAAAGCAAAAAAATGTTAATAATCTTAAAACTACGTTGCGCGCTGGTCATGTGAGTTAACCAGAGAGGTCTTTGCGAAAATGCCCAGCTTTCTCCATAACGTTTTCACATAATATAGGGGTGCATGCATAGAACTGTTGTTCATTTTTCCCGAGCGGCCCTCTGAGTGCCCAAAAAGGGGTTCAAAGAGCCCAAGCGCCACACCTATGTATTTGGCATCAGGTTTTGGTGAAAACCGCCTGATATGGGTTGTTGATGGTCAAGATGGTACTATGGCATCCATTACTGACTACGGGTATCATTTTGCGACATCATGCAAGCGCCAATCGAAAATGCAAAAATTTGTCGCACCGGGGAATCGAACCATGGGCCATTTTGACATCCCTTTTTTGGCGTTCACAAGGCCGCTCAGGATAAATGAAACACAGTAATATGTTTCATGCACTTGTCTCGACATGATGCAAAAAAAGTATTTTGAGAAAGCGCGGCATGCCCTGACCATGAAAGACCTTCCTTGTAAGTATGCGCCAGGTCCTGTAACAGTCTCATCGGTTGATCTGGTCACTTAGCGGTATTGTGTCGTATTTTAAAATATCGAAAGACGAGCTGATTAGTGGAAATCCTGCCGGATCGCACTCGTCGCCCAAAGAATTGCGCGCAATCTAGCTTCGAGGGTTCTTTTGGGTTTAAGGGCACTTTTACTTCCTCAATACCGGTGGAACAATCTTCACAACTATGTATATAGTCGGGCGCAATAACCCACATCTATCCATTTGTGGGATGCACCTCAAGGTGTATTGGAAATATATGAAGAACTGAGCTTTCGGATAATCTTGTCTAGTACGGGCTCGTCCTAGAAGTTTAGAGTTCCCGATAGTTTTTCAAATGGCTCAACTCTAAGTTGAAGAAAGGAGTGTAATACTGGATCACGCGAACAGACTGTGCTTCTGTCAAAGCAACATCGGCATTCTCCTCCTCTCATTTTTACGGAAGGCATTAAAAACAATTACAAAAGAATGTGAATCACTGATTCTCAGCAGAAATCTGAGCATTTGATTTCGTATGAATGTTCTACCCTATGAAACTATACAACTTCATGTTGTGAACCTATTTTGTGATAATGGTGGTCCTAAGATATCTCCATATCTGCTCGTGATTAGAAAAATCTGTCCGGATAAATAGTGCAGTGATTTGCGTAGCCTTGAAAGGCTTATTAGATGGGGACCCTAAGAATGGATGAGCCTATGTAGTAGCTAAATTCCCTCTTAGTCCTTACAATCTATAAGACTTCCTCGGCTTACTTTTCATTAATTATTGTTAATTATTATTTTCATTAATTCAAAAACTAGTACTTGACTCGGGCACAATGGATTCACTCCTTTTCAAGCGACCACCAGGTCCCCGGATGATTGCCTCCTAAAATGAAATCGCGAAAAATTAAGACAATTAACGTTCTGTTTTTCACATCACAAGCGCCTACATTGGCATGACAAAGCGTAGCCTGTCTGGATGACCTTAATAGGCCTCATTAGTTAATGTACCTGTGCAGACACGTGCCCACTCTAGATGAGTTTGCTGAGGAAAAAACACGAGGGGCAAATCCCGAGCTGTTTCTTATTTATTCTTAAATGTGTGTTAATCATTTTCATGCGGATCTCGTTGTAAAAGACATTCAATCATCTTTTGGAAGCGTCGACTCTTCTTGCCGTTAGCCAACGTCAAGTGGTTAACAGTGCTTCATACATGTAGTTTCTCAGAAATCATTCCTTGTGTGTGTCTTTATATCGCTCACCGGATAAAGGCTGCAGCTACGATTGTTTCATGGGGAACAAAGTGAAGCAGAGTTGCGAATAGCGTGCGAGCGAAAAGAGAACCTTATGAACCTACAAAATCCCGAGAGCTGGTGCCCTTGTCCTGTCTATGCGTACTGCCTCGGTCTAGATAAGTGTGTCACTATACGGCACAACAAGATTTTGGAGTATTGCACGGGGTTTCAGGCTTTTAGGGTAAACATCGAATGCCAATGATAAGGATGTCTCAAACCTCAACAACTGCGTTCAGGGGCAGGCGATTTCGGAGGAGACGAGTTCAGGTTTGAAACCTACTCCCTCCATAGCGAAAACGCTATACATGCTTGCTTTGGCGCGTGACTATTTCTTTCTCTAGTGCATGTACTTACCTGGTGCAAGTACCCATCATCGTACTTGTTACATTTCACCGATGACACGAAACGGAACATCAGCAAGGAGGTTCTGTGTGCAAGTTCCTAATGTGCCTACGAAAGGCCTGTGCCTTGGTGTGCCCTTGTGCCCTGCAATAGTGTTTCATGAATAATTTTGAATCACTACGAGTCATTTATTGTAATAGAAAAGGACTGAAAGTGTCATGGTGTACGGTTCGTCCTCCAGTATCACTTTTCATTATCGGATTTTATAATTTTACCAGATTGATACTGTGACTGCACTAATCTTTTTCCCTGTAGCTTCTCAAGGGGAGTTGCTCAAGCAATGATTAGAGGTTACCGTATTCATCGACTGTAAGTAACGGTAAAGTGGAGATGGGGAGAACTGACACCTGAAGACAATATCATCAACAGTTTGACGCGTAAACATGTACTCTCATATTCTCAAGCGCATGAATTATTTCCCGTCAAGCAGCAGAGCAATTGCAAAATGCTCGTGAGCCGTTCCTAATTGAGACGTGTTCTGCTAGGTTAAGGGAGTTGCCTCTAAAGAGAGGTATCTAAAGACACGATCCGGGATCATCTTCATCTTTTCCGTTCCCGATCCTGGTGGATATGCGGACAAGCTTTAATGTTGTGGCCTTAGCGGCATTGAAGTGCGCGATAAAACGTTAGAGTTTCCTGCACCTGCGATCCTTTCTCCACAACCCTCGGAAAAAGTGGAGCCAGCCACTCGCGAAAGTCTTTCAAACACGCTCTTTCTTCATCCCAAGGTGGAATACGGCTAAAAGTGATGGGTGCCCTTTTTGGGAGGTTTCATGGGTACCTTTTCCTTTCAAAGATCACGTCCCACTTCCAGCCCCATGAGTGAAACTCTTAGATACTCATTTTATTCCCGAGTTGCCATTAATTGATGCGATATTCGTAGTCGGGGCGAAGGTAATCCGCCGGGTATGTTCTTAGTCAAACGGAGATTTCAGCGCAGTACATGAGCTCTCACCAACACGACTTCAACATGCAAATCACCCAGGTAAAACCCTTTATAAATTTACCTAGAGAATGATTGATGAAATTAAAGAGGCAGATTAATAGTTCAATGGTACATACAATGATTTGTGTCCCACTCGTAGTGCCTATGGCCACATATTATAGCCATGTTATTTTTCTGGAAGCGGAGCGTAAGCCGGAAAGCTTGGGCTGTGTCACCGTCGACAGAGAAGAATAAATCTTCCAGTGGAAGAGTCAGTCAGGTCGTTGTCCCACGTGACACTGCTTGGCAATAATCGTAATAATTGATGCTCGCCATTTCCAAGGAGCAATTAGTTATGCGCGTATTTGACTCGCTCAATTCACATTCCTCAATCAGATAGCTCTGAGTTATTATGTCCAAACAAGAAGGTAGCTGTGGTCACGCAGAGTATGGCTGGACTTATGAGTAAGAAAACAACCAAAAATACTGACCATAAGAACAGTTGAAACCTCGATGCGAGCTCACCGTATGGGTGGGCTTTGCGCATTGCACCCGAACGTTTTACTGGTTGACCTAGCCTGTTTGCTGCGTTCTTCCGCATTTCACCGGATCAAGAATGTAAGCAGATCAATGAAACTCCTGGGGCCGTATCCTGTCCTTCAGGCACGGGAACGGGTCCCCCACCGCCGATTTTGCCCTAAGGTTGAGGGAGACAGGGTTGCGTCTTGGGACCCGCCATTGAACGCATGATGTTATAGCTACCCTCCCTTGTTGAGCCATTCTTTTCTCTGAGGGGTTGCGCTGTCTGGAGTCTAGAAACGCAGAGTATGCCAGGTCCTATGACGCAACCCTGTCTCCCCTAACCTCAGGATGGAATCGGCGTCGGCGGGGGGGGGGCGCTTCCTCGGAGAATTATAGGATACGGCCCCTGTAGTGACGGAGCACAAGTCCTCACATACGAAAGCGCACAGTATGAACGTGGACTTTCTTACCAATTTTTGCATCCTTTATTACTGGTTCCTCATCACCAGATGTACATTCTTCTTAGGACGTAATAACCCGTTTGCTCTCAATGTGCCTTCGAGCCGCCTACCTTGTGGAGCAGGCCTGCCATGGCCGGCTCGCTTGCAAAGCGGATTTTTCGCCCTACGCGAATAAACAATTCGGGCGCGGGGAACGCCCGTTCTAATGGTATTGACGATTGAATACAAAAAATCCTACAAATGACTCAAACGCGAACCAGAGCTAGAGAGTACCCGTCTTTGAGGGAACCTGCTCTTTGCAGGTGCTGACTGGCTATCGACGAAATTCTATTCGTATCACGATTGTATAGAAAAACTGGAAACTTATTGCTTCTTATTTATGTCTTCAGGGAGAAATTTATCTTTCCTTTTTTTGTATGCCCTCTTTTACAAGTTCTCCTTTTCGTTCCGCCCCATCAATTTCGAACAAATCGACATGTCCTTTGCCAGTCGGCTCCCACTGACCATGTGGGATTTGAAATAAACGAATCAGAAATTTTTTGACGCTCTGAGAAAAATTGATAGAAATCCGGCTTCACGTCATGCTTATTTAAGAAAGTTTTCCCGGCCTTAACACGGCGCTAATTTCCGAATCAAATCTTCGGAAGTCTTGAGACATAGATGGATGTCGATCTCTCCAAAGCAAGAGGAGCAGGTTTGATGATAGAACTGTAAGAATGCTAGTGCCGTCGCCCGCCATGGGCAAATATCTGGGAGAAATGGAGAGTAAAAAGCTCGAAAAAGTTGAAGCGCTCAGTCAGTTTGACTTCTTTCACTGACGTTGTTACCGTATTATGTTGTACTCTGAGAAACAGATCCTTAATCAGTTCAGCATGGATCTCCTTTCGACCCAGGAACAGCTATAGTACCAGGATTTTTGCTCGCAATTCCCTCGCAGCATTGGAAGTACTGACCTAACGCCCCACTTTTCTACTCGCTCCTGAGGGGGCGGGGTTGCTACGGACGAGCTGGTAGCAACGTTGGGAAAGTGGAATTTTTATTCGCCTTCTCAATTTGTCCGGTTCTTGAGTGACCAACATAGTCCCAACTACACCATGTAGGTCTTCATAAGGTTTTGTAGTTTATCAACATTTTTATATCATATTTAGGGAGCATGAGTAATTTTTTTTGTTTCGTGGTCTACAGTGGTTGTTCGAAGGCCCTGCGACTGCGCGGGACTGACACGAGGGAGAAGAAGATTGTTGCTCGATTCAGAGGCGTAGTCTACGACGAAAAGGCAGTCCATTGGAACTTGAGTTAGAGGTGATCAGTGCTGCACGAAAGGAGAAAAATACCATAAAAAACAGCCTAGAACTAGAGAAATGAGACCACTTTCTTGCCAATTGATTTCGCGGCCCTCATCGGTACTGCCCTCTTCACGCTAACACTGTCTCTGCTCTAGAGTTTCTCGGACACGATGGAACCCGAAAGGTGAGCGTTCCAAGCCAACTGCGCTAAAGCTGAATTGCCGGGCCATGTCCTCCGATGGGAGTTGCGTCGGCCTTTAGGAGATCCGTCTGTGTGTCTCCACTAGGTAGATTCCCCTTCTTCGACCTTGGTCTTTATCGTGAATTCCTCCTTTGATTTATTATACCTTTGACTAATTTTGTGTAGAGAACTTGACAATTAGTGAATGCCATCGAAAACGCCAGCAAAACAGCTTAAACATCATGGCAATAACAATTATTGCAAAAACCATTTAAGGCAGGTGGTAGAAGAAATAGAATTTGAAAAATAAGATGAAATATTGAAAAGCCAGGTCTCCAGACAACCGGCTTTTGGCGCTTTTGCGATGTAGGCCACATTCGTAGCCGCCTGGGAGGCCTCCTTCCCCGTGACCGCCACCCTTGTGGATCTTCCCGCCTCTAAGTGATTGAGTGATAACAGAGGTGGGAAAGGAGGCCTCCCAGGCGGCTACGATTGTGGCCTTGATTGCAATCAAGCTTTTTTTATTTCAGAAAAAAAAAGTCGGCCTAGGAGCTCTAGGCTTTTTTTTCGATTTTAGCATCCTCGGCTCTCTATGTAACGCGTTGTCGATCGAAGCATGCTGTTTATTGGCATGATGCAGGCTATGAGTCAACTAGTCCAAAGTCTCCCCTTTCCTCGGCGCTGGCTCGTCCAAAACGGGAATCAAGGTGGAATAAAGGTCCAATTGCGCATGGTTTATACTGTTTCTCTCACTTTTTTCTACAGTATTTCACCCTTCATATCAATTCTTTCATTACCATAGGGAAGCGATTTATCGTGTAAACTGCTTTCAAATGGGCATAATAAGCAAATCAGTTCATCATGAGTGGCTTGTCTAATTCGAATAGAGCCTCTGGAAAACTTCGAATCTACCGAATTACTTCTGAGCAAGAATCATTAGTGCGTAGAATCGCGCATTGTTCTCTGAGAACCTTTTTTTTCGAACTTCTCCAGTTCTCCAATCGATATTTGAATCTGCGCCAATCAGAGCCTTCCAGGGCCATGAATCGCTTGGAGAAAGCATTCGTCATGGCACGCATGTATGTGGTGTGTTCAAACTCACTTTAGACCCTTCTAGACCTGCCTAGGGATCCAGCACTTCTTACCATTAGACATATGTAAGAGTCAAACGCAGGAAATCGTCCGGTTCGTTTGGAAGTAGGAACGAATGACACTCGCTTTCTTGGCTCCTCTACTCGACACTGGAACTTTGGAGTTGTCTGCAATCATATCGCACTGACTGTTTAGGATTTAATGAAATGAAATATTATTGGTAATTTCATACTGCAATAGCGACTGGCAGGTCGTTCGTGGAAGGAAAAGGATTAGACGTTTTTGTGGAAAGGAAGCGTAATTATAGAACAGGAAGGAGAATTCGGAGAAACGCATCCTAGAGATCAGAAAAACATAGATCTGAAGGTGATGAGGGAAGGCAGCAAGAAATCGCGAGTAGCAAAATGAAAAGATGCATCTCTCCATTACTCCTTAACGAGCCATTACAAAAAGTTGACTTTTTCGCTCCTTGCCGGGAATTAGAAATTAATGGCATTCCTTCATGTGCACACTATTTTGTGGAGCATAGAAAATTGGTGTTTTTCAGGTGCTTCTATTCGAGATCTGCACTTTGGCTTATTTCCTATTAATCTGAGGTCCTGCCGCCATCACTCGACACGACCCTAGCTTCGTAAGCTTTCACTGCTCTCATCAGAGCAGTGGTTTTGCTTTGACCAGCTATGCAATATGCTCGATCGGCTTGCCTTTTGGGCTTCCAGATTTGTACTGGACATCGATAGCACGGTGGATCGGATTTCTGCAGCCTTGTGTACTTAGCTGGCAACATAAAGCGCATGCTCAATGTCTAATAGAAGCGTCATTCACAGAGCTCTCCAGAGAATCGTTCAAGTTTTATGCGATTTTCAAAGCCTCTTGTACCCACTTATTTTTAGTAGTGAGGAGGGTTCGGCTAGTGGTCATAGATTCTTCAATCACTGCTTGAAATTTTATCCTTGGGTAAAGAGCTCTTGCTCAAACTAGGATTGAGTTAATTGGCACCCTATCTCAATCAAATAGATGGTTTCTGGTGCACGCACTCCTGCAAGAAGCACATCAATGTTTTTAAATGTTTCTCAGAAAAAGTTCGCGTTCTAAACGTAGTACAAACATTCCGTTAGAATGCGCCGTGTATTCACTTCCATTCATGGTCATAGGACATTTGGATGCAATTTGATCTCTGCAGCGATTTGTAGAGGCTAAGCGATCCAGAAGACATGGTTTTTATATTCTTCAGAAAAGTCATGGATCCATTATTCGGAGGGATGGAAGGCCTGGATGTCTTTGGCGGGCTCCTATCCGCTGGAGAAATCGTCCAGCAAACAGCACTTTTCTATGTCTCCTGTAAATCGGTAGCCTAAGAGCCATATCCCACGATAAAATTGAGATAAATAAAGGAAAATAGGTTTTTTATAAACAGCTGGAATAAGTAGGAGGTCTGTTACCATTCAAATTTCCGCCATGCATCTGTCACAAATGAGGTAGCGGGAACGCTTCGACTTGCTTCTCAACGACAGAACTCACGATGAAAAAGCAATCCACTCTAAATTAAGTTAAAGGCAAAGTCGCGTTCAGACCCACCTTATGAGCCCTTAAAGTGGTTAGAAGGACAATAGAGGCTAGTGCAGGGCTCCTCCCATCATCCTACACCAGAAAACGGCCCTTGGACGCTAGTCGCCAAGGATTTAGACTTGCACCACCAGTTGAGGCTCGCTTCGCCCACCGCTCGATATCTTGTCTGCTTCGCAATGTTGATCTGCTATGCTATCTCTACATGTACTTCTCTACCACTCTCCGCGCTCCCATGATCTCTCATCCCTCAGCTGATCTTCTGAACTTTTCCGCAGCGTAGAGCAAAAGGCTCGTATTTCCGGGGTATTTCAGAATTTATTTTTTCTTTTTTCTCCTCTGA
>KZ345658.1:79939-92124 GCA_002352805.1 Teladorsagia circumcincta
CACTCCACAAAATTTTTGACAAAGAGAGAGGGGTTGCAAAAATTTGGAAATGGGTACGAGGGAGAAGAGACCCAATGCAAAATGAAAGCTCAAACTAGGTGCAGGCGCTTTCACGAAAATAGTCAGCTATCTGCGATGTTCCACTTGTCTTTCTTTTCTTTTCTATCCTTGGGCTCTGAAGTTACCGTAGGCCTAAAGGGACGCAATTGCTTTATGGTGGAGGCTCCCGTATAGATTAGCTTTAGCTACCGTATCAACGGGCCGCTAGAAGTTTCGACTTTCTAAATCTCTGCGAGTTTTCTGCTTTTGAGTTGTTGTTTTATATACTGTTTGTGATGCTTATTTACTTTTTCGGCTGCGGACTTGTTTGGGGAAAATGTGCCCCGGAGTAGTTGTTTTCCTCATGTGTATTCTGACGTGATTTTTTGGGCTAGGTCCTGCATTCTCTTCGTTTTTGTGACTGTGCTTGATATAGCATCGTTTATTGTTTTTGACTATTTTTCAAGGATTTCCGTTTTAGTTGATCATGGACAAACCAGTTAAACTCGCAAGGGTGACGAAGATTATTGGACGTACCGGTTCTCAGGGCCAATGTACGCAGGTATGTAATGTAATTCACGGTTTTTGGGGTTGTTTTTAATGTTTTTTTTTGTTTTTAATGCTTGAAATTCACGCATTTTGTTGTTTGCTCGGGTGCGTAGCGTTTCTCCTCCTGGGGTTAGATCATCTCAGAAAAAGACAACACTTGTTTGCTCGCAGTGAGACTAGGATTATGCCTAGGTCTAAGCCAATGTGTAAGCATAAACCTAAGCTAAGCTTGGGCTCTAGCATAACCTTAGGCTTCAATAGTCGAGCAGCTCTGGTGACTTGACCTCAGGAGGAGAGTTGCACGTCTCTCATTTAGAAACTGTGTGGACATAAATGTGGGGCTTTGAGAAATGCCAAATGAACAAAAGGTTTTTGGTGTGATCGTGATAAACAGTGCGCAGCTTTCGGAGTAATATGTACTGTTTGGTATTATATAGTAGAGGCCTAGCTTATGCCATTTAAAATAGAATCGTGATCCTGACTTTTTTGCAATGTTCATGATGTTGATGACGCTCGGAAGTGTTGTCTATTAGGTTGAGTCGTTTGTCCTCAGACTTCTATCGTTCTATTTATATTCTTTCGTTGTTCTTGTTCAATTTTTTTGCCAAAATCAGCGTTGGCTGGGTAACTCGACTCTCTACGATAGAGGAAGAAGCGCTAAATAGCCTTCAAAACCTTACTGGAAAATGCTCAGTGGTTGCTGATGTGCTTCCGGAATTGATTCTCTCTGGGACCGGGTGCAGCAAGACCCAACTCGAATATGGGTTGCCAAAGTCTACCTGGTTTATGACGCAGTTCACATGGTCACGAATAGGGGGAAGCGTCCAGGGATGCGGAGTTTTGGGACCCATCGCCGAGTAGGGCATTGCCGAGCGGAAGCACCAAGTCGACTCGGTTTGAACGAAAGAGATCAAGTAGTCTGTATATGCTATTTACTGCGTCCGCAACCTCATGATCCGTATCTTTTCTGGGCCCTTCGCTGAATGATGGGGATGGGGATGGGTAAACGTTGGGGAGCTTTCGTGGCAGTACCCACTGGGCAACGGTCGCACCTTTGCTTTCGCAGCTCTGTTTCCATCCTTTCACTGTTCCTGATCGTATATTCGCTCGCGACAACCTTTTAAGCACCAAGAACAGCAATGAAAGAATTGAAACAAAGCTGGAAAATCAAGGGTGCAGCCAATGCCCAGTTCGTCCTACGACGAAACCACAGAACGTTTACCCATTCCCATCCCCTATCCACATTCAACATACGGCCCGTGGTCTCAAGCCCTACGCATCCCACCCCTTCATGCAAAAAACTAATGCAGAGAATGCACAGCATAGTCTGCTCTTAGTCCGGCAAACTCAAGAAAGGCGGGTATTCTGTCGCTAATCACATTGTACAAAGCGCTGATCCGGACCTGCCACGGGGACCAGTGGAGACGGAGCAGTATCAAACCACTCCAGATATGTCGGCAAGTCTTGGCGTTTGCTAACCCTACAGTATATGTCGGTAAGTCGGCAATGTAATCGCTTAGCCGATGAGTACCACATGCACCAACACTGCGTGACGTGGATCGCAAGGTCAGTACGTGCTTTCCTTCTCCACAGACGCGCAAACATGGCTCGACCATTTATTCACTGGAAATGAGAAGTGGATCGGATACTCTTAGAATCGCCGCCATGCCCAATGGACCTATAAAGGAGGTCAAGCAGAGTACATCTTGAAACCCCAAGTAAGGGTGGGTATGGTAGAAAAAAAAACCAATGCTTACATTCTCTTTTTCTCTGTAGCACAGGATACAGTAAAGGAAGACGCCATGACCGCTGACGTCTACGTTGCTCACATGCTAAAGCTGAAAACCAACTCCTGACATGTGGAGAAACAAGCCAGTTTTTTTTTCAGCATGGTAATCCTAGACCGAGATTGAGCGGCGATAAGCGAAATAGCCGCTCACGGCTCCACTATTTTTTCCACCCACCCTACTCTCCAGATCACGTCCCCTCCGACCACCACCTTTTTCGAACTTTCAGGCTACTGGGACGGTCGAAACTTCGAAACACGCCAAAAAAGCACTTGTTGGATTCCTCGATGGCTAGCTGCCTCGCTTTATAGGGAAGGGGTCGACGACCTCTATGTGACGAGAGAACTTTGATGTCAATGGAACATATATCATATTTTTTATATTGTAATATGTACTTTTATTTATATATTTTGAATGATTCGCTATTGATGTTTCGATTTTGTTGAAAGATGAATTTTGAGCCTAAAATGTGCGAGGACCAATGTCTGAACTTAATAGTATACCCCTGTTCCAAAGCGCAACGCTTTAGTTACCAGCTTTTTCGTCTTATACCTTCACTCGAAGGGGGGCCAACACAGCTATTCAATGATGATTTTTTTTCTATCGATAAGCTCCTCGTAGCTCTCATATCTTGAACTTGATCGACAGCATATTCATTCAAATCATTTCATTTTTTTCATTTTTGACTCATTTTCGACACAGAGTTTTCGAGAAGCCATTATGCATTCTTCAGTATGAGTTAAATCTACGTTCCTTTATAAGTATAGTCGCAAGCCGCATTTATGCTTGCCTCGCTTTTGTTTTTGTTAGCTTTTGCATTATTCAGCCTGACGTTGCTCTCTTTTCAATCACACATCAATGTTCCATGGATTTCTCTCACGAAAAACTTAAACAACGAACCCAACTTTTTTTTTGGGGGGAACTGGGCACACTAACGCGTAACTTAACACTAGTAATTGATAGCAGTCTTGTTTTCTTCATTCTTTAATCTGCCGTGTATAACGCTGTCTTAGAGTACATGTAGATTGTATGAGGGCGATCGTGTAGTTTGGATGGGGTAAACATAGTGGTGCGTAATGACTCAGTCAGCCGGAAGGGTGGAGGGGTGATATTCGTGTGAGCTGAAAAAAATTGAGCAGAAAACAGACAAAGTTGTAGGTTACTTTTCTCTATATTGTTATCAAAGAAAAAAATGTTTACCACGGTTTTGAATGTCAGGGGCCCGCAACACCAAGTGCCTCCTCTCTCACAAAAACTGTACGGGACTTCACGGGGATGCTCTCTTTTGTTGGAAGGAAGAAAATCCCTTAATTTTTTTTTCTCATCAATTAGTTTATCCACCTTCAGCAACTTTTGGCTCCAACACATATGTATAATTACATTACAAATGGGCCCTTACTTAACATAGGCCTGTTTGAAAGGCTGAAATTCTCACCCTTCCTAGGTGTTGGGAGGAGCGTTGCGCAAAGCAAATGAGCATGCGTTTATGAATTACGGCTTTTGAATAGCACTGTTTCTCGAAACCTCTTATGCATTACATAGTGTACAAAAAAGAATAGGAAGTGGGTCTTCATAGTGTGCTCCTTGATAAGTAGCCCAGCGTGCGGAGTCGTGCGTTGTGCACGTAGCAGCACGTAGCATCACTCTTTATTAACATCAACGCTCGGAATTTGTTGTTTCAAAAAGAATGTTCTTTACAAGCACCAACCCCTGCTTTCCCACCTCAACTGCAATAGTTCGCGGATGCTTCTTAATTTTCATACATGATAAACAAGGGATTTTAGCGGTATTCCCTTTCACCACGACTTCAGTAAAGTTTTGTGCTATTTTTATGGGATGTACTTTGGGCGATTCTCGATAAGGACTGTAAAGAAATGTTTCTACTTCTCGAAAATGATCCTGACCCTACAGGTCTCTTGTTTAATTTGTATCCGCTCTTGCTCCTTGGACATAATAGAAGATTCAAGTTTATTTGAAGGTCGTGCTTGGGTACAAAAACTAAGTGATGTAAGTGACTGTGAAATATCACTGAAATGAAAATTCCATGTTTTCTTCTAATCCCTTATTAAATTGAAATTCCTAACATATGCTGAGTCAAAATGTTCTATTTGAATCAGCGACAATTTCAGGTTCGTGTCGAGTTTATGGATGACAACGGAAACCGGTCCATCATTCGGAACGTGAAGGGGCCTGTCCGTGAAGGAGACATCTTGACTTTGTTGGAAGCCGAAAGAGAAGCACGAAGACTTCGTTGAAAATTTTCACCACTGTTTTGTTGGGAATAAATTGTTATTGTTTAATTTGCGTTGTGTGTAATCTGTAGTTGTCAGCGTTTACGTGCACGGTGTATGAAAACAATAAATTCGACAAGATCGAGCTTTATTTGTGAGCAAGGTGAAGTTGACTACTCGGGAGAATTTTCTGGAAATGCTAAAAGAGTTAACTATAAATAACCATTTAGTGGTGGATGTCCACTTTGAAGTGATCATCGTGAGAAATGGTCGAAATCGTGTTGGAAGAAGAGTTCAGCTCGGCAGGAGTGAATCCTCGTTCGCACTGCCTTGATGCGTGTCAGACTACAGATCATTTTGTTTTTGCGTCAGACGGACAAGTAGTTCTGCAAACATTCCCTGGAGTGAGTTGTGTTCCTTCACTTGAGGTGTATTCCATTCCGGGAGCGACACAAAAGGCGCGTTTTAGAATTTTTTTTTCCTATTGCATGAGTCCCTTCAAAGACGGATTGGCATGGATGCGGGACTTTTGGCTCGTCCGGGCTGCACGCGACGAAGTGCGCAGTGGGATGCGCGGCGACATGGATTACTCAGCGCTTCGCGGGCTCAGTAATAGAATTCAGCAAACCAAACACGGGGCAGGTTGCGGATTTTTCAAGCTGCAGAGTTTTTTCCAAAGCGCAGACTACAAGGTTCTGCGCTTTGGAAAGTACTTTGCGCGCCTGAGTATTTGAATGTAGCGGTTCAGTGAGGATATGTGAAAGCAAAGATCTAATGAAGAGCCTTCATAGGGATGTCACTACAATCATCAAAGCGAATACGATACACTAGAGTTGTTTCAAACATTGTAATTTTTAATTATTAGGTTGTCTTATAGATAGTGTCGTTTTTCTTCAAACAAAAAATTCTGAGCTTAAATTCTATGCTTTCAAAACATCTTATATACCTTGTCTGCTGAGAATTGTCTGCTCTCCGAAATGGCATGTTCGTTTTCTATAATCACTGCGCAGTTTCCGAATTTCAAGCCTGCAGAATGGGAGGTCCAGTCGAAGAAAATCAGCCAAACCGACAGCGAGCTCTAACACTATTTTCCCTGAGGAGAAATCAATCAATCATGTACCCTTCACTTACTCATGATCTCTTCTGAACGTTCCGCTATTAGGCTAGCCAACAAGTCGCGTCGCTACCTTCCCTGATTTGGCTTTTCCGCAGGAATCGATGGTCAAGCATCACCTCTTGAAATTTATGCCAAAAAATTTTGACAGCCGAGACATTGAAAAACTAGTGGAATTTTGATAGCAAGTCATGTCTAACTCAGAAGTGTATGCCTGATCATTTTTCTCTCCTTTTCAAGGGGAATTTTTTGCAAAGTAATGTGGTCATTTTCGTGCACTGGACACCCTATCACGTATTCCTAAAATTCGACCCGATTCGCAACGAGTATAAAAACAAAACATATGAGCAACTTGAGCAGTAGAGTTGCTCACGAATGCTATATCACTTTATATGGAACAATGGTGATTTAGCGGAAAAATTTTAGTTCGAAGAACACAATGGCTTATCAAAAATCAAATTCGTAAAGAAATGGGGGAAGGCTTTTTCCACAACCCAACAGTGAAATGGTCAGAAGAGGTCATGAGTGAGTGAAGGGTACATCATTTATTGATTTCTCCTCAGGGAAAATTGTGTTAGAGCCCGCTGTCGGTTTGGCTGACTTTCGTCGACTGGACCTCCTATTTTGCAGGCTCGAAATTTGAAAACTTCGCAGTGATTATAGAAACCAAACATGCCATTTTGTAGAGCACACAATTCTCTTTCGAATGTTTTGTAAGATCCCACAAAAGCTTAGGATTTCAACTTAAGAATTTTTGCTTGAAAAAAAAACGACACTATTTATGAGACAACCTAATAGATAGGTGTTTTACGTCAACAATATATCCTGCGCTCATGTCCTTAGGGGGATTTCAAAACAGGGCCGATGGTAGGTGACACTAGGACTAAGCCCAGAGGAGAAGAGAAATGCCACATAATTGCTCGCATCCCTTTTCCTCCCTGTGGCTTAGTTCCAAATACAACAATTTCTTGTCATTTCTCCTTCCTGAAGATTCCTTACCATCACCGCCGTACTTGAGCCTCCGTTCGTTGGAATGAAATTCGAACTGCAGAACCTTGATTTTGTCCGCTTTGTCGTGTTGAATTCCACTGCACAAGGCCGCGAAGATTTGCCCTATCTGGATCGCCGCGCAGCCCGCCGCACGATTTGCCGCGTGCCAGCCCGAACGAGCCAAAAGTCCATCGCCCGATTAGCATTGTGTGTGTGTGTGACGGAATTTTTTGATAATAGCGAGTTCTAGGGCTAAACGATGCGCTTAAAAATTCCATCAGCTTTTTTTTCAAGGGTGATTGGCTTTAGCATGTCGATGAATTTTGATTCTAATGGAATCTGGCGACCTGAAATAACTAGGTATAATTGAGGCTAGCCCAAGATTAATCTGGGGTTAGAGGTGGGGTTGCATCGTGGCCTACAGCATCCAAGCCATTGAAAATCATGACGGACACTTGTTTTTATACTCATTAATTACTGTTCCCGCGCGAGCAAACAGTCGCCCACCCCAAAGTTCCCTCCCAAATATTGGGTTACCCACAAACTACTGCGCCGCCATGCCCTTCCCCCGGGTCCTCAACCACGCTTGCGCCCTTATGCAGTTGACAGTACACATGTCTACCAGAGTGGACGCAAATGAACCTTATACGCGAACAATGAGGTCTGGTCGTTCATAACTACCGGCAAAGCCAACATTGACATTGTATTCTACCGTGTCAGCATCGGTCCCGGGCCTTGAGTTCCTCGCAGTAGATAGACATCGCGGCACGCATGGAGATGTTTTCTGTTAGTTTCCCGCTCTTCAAAAAGCACGTGTAGGGATTTGGGAATCTCGAGCGGTATCTGCAGGATTCGGATCCCGCACTTCAGAAACGCGTCAGTCGCGCTGATTTGAATGGTAGTAACTAGAACAAACTTGTCAATTTTGCAAACTCAACAGTTACGACCACTCCGGAAATGTCGTAAACCACTTGAAAATGAATTGTGCAATGCTTATAGATGGCTTCCCGCTCTGACCCACTCACAGTAAAAAAGATCTCTAGCCTCCAAACTTAGCCGCGCAGGCCACGGTCTTTTTTGCATTGAGACGCTTCTGGAAAACGCATGCTGAAACACTACGGGCTAATCAAATGATATAGGGGCATGAGAAAACTTCTCCTCTCCGTAAAGTCGCCTCATCAAGTTATTTTACAATAGTGTAGAAGTCGGAAAATTTTGCTTTACGCAGGTAATAGCATTAGCGAATAAAATTTCGGCCAAACCAAAGTGTTGTGAACACAAATGTCTCTCTGTTTGAGCGCTGCCTGCACATATAATTTTCTGAAATAATTACTGACGGCTCATGTTTCAGTCCTCTTCCGGTCACGTCGTCTCGGTTTCCGATCGACATCACAAAGGCCCAATCACAATATTAAAGCGAGTAGCGACAAGCGTTCTCCATCGGGATAGAGGTATTCGAATACAGACTTTTTGTTCGTCTCACAACTGATATAGTTTCTTGCCACCATCTTTTTGGGACATTCTTTTATGACTTGAATTTGATTTTTTTTTCTGGCTCAGTTTAATGCGACTTAGTGGGGTTTGACCAAGTCTATTGATTCGTGATAGTTATCACTCCCTTCTCAATTCGGCCGATGAATTCTTACCTCCATAATTCTTACTGTCGAATGCCAGTTCTTGGTGTAACATTATACTACACATTTTTCTTCCTGATTTTCTTCCCCTCTCTTGCTTATATGGTGCTTCTTCGGAGGAAGTGTTCATAAAAACCTTTAAGAATTTCTTCTGTGTCTGCCATAACTCGAACCTTAACAATCAAGGCTTGTGATTTCGTGATGGATTACAGTTCAGGATCGTATGTACGCAGTCTAACTATTGTGAAAGTGTCACATCTACAATTACATTCACCTATCATACGAAGCAACCATGCTGACTATGTCCTGGCGCCATCAAGAAGTTATCGTCGTAATGCTTTAGCTCGCTCTTGCAACCTGCAACACCTTGAAATGGTGCATGCCCGTATTCGTTGCCCCCCAGTTATTTTTCCCAAAGGTTCTGTGACACATCAATCACACTTCCTACTTTAAGAAGTCACTTTTTATCTGTCGGACTCTTTTGTTGCAAATTCCAATGCGGTGGGCGTCCCATTTGTACCTAACTCGTTCCTCGTTGCTTTGGCTAACGGTTATGTTCACATTTGTACGGCTGAGTGAGCATCATTTTGTTATGAGCAGAGGTTGCGGTTTGAAGTGGTCTCATCTCTTATATTTCGAATTCATCCTGCAGTGCTACAAGCTAAGCTGAATTGAGCTCCCTCATCTATTCGCACTCCGAAGAAGAACAGAACTTGCCCTGATACACGGCCGATCATCCCAACGCTTGCTCACGCCATTTGCTATATGCTATTTGTCCGGATCAAGGTGAAAATCGACCAAGGAAATGGTAGCGGCACGTCGAGGATGCTCGCTCTTTCGCACCCATTGGCCATCTGTGCTCTCCGCGCGTACATTCACTCTCGAACTTACTCTTGCACAGAGGTGAGCCATGGTCGAGGAATTTCTTGACCGCTATTCACTCTGGTTCGGATATGAGATCAAATTGGCCTGCTTCATTTGATCTATAGAGCGGGTAAAAATTCTTAGCGACTTCGTCACAAAATACTTTTAGATTGTATGACTCTTCCAAAACTCTTCTTAGAATTAAGGAAAAGGCATGATTGAGACGGAAAAATTTTTGTCTAGGGGTTGAAAGTGTGCCGCAATGTGGCCCCATGTACATGTAATTACTTCATTTAAAGAAAACTTTTTGAGCTTCATTTGCTTGCAGATCCCTGCATATTTTTGAATGGAACCGTGACAGCCTATTGCTTAGGTTGTTTCTACTATACAGGGGTGGCCAAAAAAAAGAGACACTTTGCCCATGGCACACATCACCAAACTTTTCATCCCCCAGGGTGCCGCTGTTGATGAAAGCTTTGCGGCATAATATTCTCTAGATGTCCCTCCATAAGCAGAAGTAGTTCCTCCTTCACTGCCCTCACCGTCTTCGGGATATGACGACATCTGCCGTCGCCGTCGAGCTCAAGGAGGTCTTCCGTAATCGCTCCATACCGAAACAGTGACAAAATTACTTCAGTCGGCTAGCTCATGGATATCTTCTTAAAAACTGTTCCTTCAACTATGCGAGACCCCGTCCAGCCAGCGCTTCCAATAGCCCCACAATGGTCCATGAACCGACGAGGATCACGTTGAGCTCGAACCGCGCACAACGTTCCCATAATAAATTCTTCTGATGTCGTCGGTTTAGAAGGCTATCATGACGTTTGCTGATAGTAAGGGATATGCTCTTCAATCTTCTATTGGGAGCATTCGCTTCAAATTTAGCAAAAATCCATTAGTGCCGTTCCGAGCGATAGGTGGAGTGCCTCTTTTTTTTGGCCACCCCTGTATTTAATGCGCTAAGTCCGTCTGTCTGTCTGACTGTCCGTCTATCACGAAATTCGATACTAAGTGAACAACAACATACAGAGTCCGGGTCAAGTATGGTATGGGTGGGCATTGTCTCTAGAAGTACAAAACATACATCAGCCAGGCGGAGCCCCGCCTACAGTGGGCGTGACCTGCATCGAAATGAGTGGTATGAGGACCATGATTCCAAGTTCAGTCACAAACAGCCTCGAGAGTGGGGACAAAAGTGAGTGTAGGTGTGCGTTGGTAAGCCGGATTGAACTGGGGAGACCCACCCTCAGTAGGCGGAGCGTTCTCTAAAAATTGGTGCTCAGTGAAAATATTCATAACTCGATTAGGAGAAAGCCTAGAGAGCAGGAAAATGGTGGAGGAAATTAATGTCTAAGGTGTTCCCAGCACCACTTTTGCACCAGCATACCTTAAGTGAGCGGAGGTCCACCTACAATGGGCGGAGTGTGTTTCTAGCAAATGGTGTTCCCTACAAAATCTCATAACTCGGCTCCTCGATGACTGAAAGACCAGAAAAAAACGTGGATAGAGGTTTGTGGACGAGGGGAAAACAAATATTAGTGCTGGGCGTGGCGTGCACCGGGAGTGGGCGGAGTTTGTAGCCAGGCCTATAACACGATTCAAAGAAGTCCCGGAGACCGGGAAAAAGTGGATAGGTGTTGACGGAGAGGGTTATGTCAACCACTACTGGCGGGCGGGGGCATGCGCGAAAGTGGGCGGAGTTCCCCACCACTTTTCATAACTCGGTTCCAAGAAGTTCCAGAGATGGGAAAGAAGTGGCTAGAGGTTGACGAGGAGATGGAACTCCACTACCATAGGTGAGCAAAGCATGGACCAAGGTGGGCGCTTTTTGCCACGAAAATTCATAACTCGATTGCGCTTCTTACAAGATCTCATAATTTGGCTCCGAGATGACTTAGAGACTGGAAAAAATGTGGATAGAGGGAGGAAGCTAAATATCAGTGCTGTGCGTGGCACACACAGAAGTGGGCGAAGTTTGCTACCAGGCTCATAACTCGGTACCAAGAAGTCCCGGAGACCGGGAAAAAGTGGATAGGGGATAGGCCGAAGAAAGGGGTCCAACTGCTATCAGATGGCGTAGCACGCTAGGAAGTGGGCGGAGTTATTCGCGAAGCATTACAACTCGGTTCTGGGGGCGTGGAAAAAAAGTGGATCTGGTCAGCGAAGGAAGTGAGGTCAACAGCTTTTGGTGGGCGGGACATGTACAAAAGTGGGCGGAGTTATCCAGGAAACGTTCCAGCTCGGTCCTAAGAATTCCGAGACTGGAAAAAAAGTGGGGAGAGCCCGAAAAGGGAATAGAATTAAGCAGGTGTTGCTGAGTGGGGCGTGAGCTGAAGTATTCGGAATCTGCTACGTAGCAGTGTAGGTAGGTTCGAAGAGGGCCCAGAGGTCGGGGAAAAGGGCGCCGCCGAGGTAGGTGGAGTTTGCCGCGTAATATGAGAAGTTGATTCGACGAAGGCCCGAAGGCCGGGAGGAAGTGTATAAAGATTTGCGAATGAATGGGGTAAAATGCTATGCGTAGGCGCCACCGAGGTAGGCGGGTTTTGCAACGATGAACTATAAAATATCGATAGCCCTGTACTATTGCATTCCCTGTGATGCACGCGTATGCGTGCGCAGCTAAACTGGTGTTGTTAATGATTTATTATGTGCCTCCAGATATTTCTCGATATAAACTGATGTGACTCTTTCGATGTTTAGTTGACCTCTTCCTAAGTGGAGGTTCCGATGGCAGGGTTGTTGTTTACCGAGTTGAAGCTGAATATCCGAAAATCCACTATCTTACTGCCTTAGGCGAGTCCTTCTTCATACCCTTCCATGATAAAATGTGCTTTATTAAGCTTTTAGTTTTTCAGAAGGAATCAATGGTGCTGTTGGAACTCTCTGTGGCACAGCATCGGTGGAGAGAATAACTGTGGCAGCTTCATGGGTATACCATTTTCATTGTCTTTTGGAATATTCTGAAAAAAAATAATGG
>KZ345658.1:98978-109074 GCA_002352805.1 Teladorsagia circumcincta
ACACGGCCGAGGGGTCTTCAACGGTGACAGTGAAATGGTAATTACTGCCCAAAAAATATGTAAACTTCTTTCATTCCTTGACATTCCTTAAATTAAGAAAAAATTGCTCCCGAAGTTGCGACAATTTCAAGCTGCTGCCACTCCAACGATTTCCCCCCCCCCTCCCCCAGGGTCAACCGTGCATTGCGCAGTTCTCAACGAGTGGGTCGTGTTTGACTTTTTTGATACGGGTCCTATTTTTGGTTGGTGAAGGTGAAAACTTCGAAAAAAGGGGGTCGTATATGTGAAGCTGAAGGGGTCGTGGTGGTAGCAGAGTGGGGTGTTTAATGGGTTTTGTGATGATTTTGGCGAAAACTCCGTGAATGAGGTGTAAAATACGCGAAATTAGAAGGATTCGCCGCTTTCGTGATCCCCCCCCCCGCCCGCTATAGGTTTTGGAGGGAAGAAAGTGGGCGGAGATGGGCTGTGTCGACTTGAGTCGGATTCTCTCAACTTGTGTCGGATTCAAGTGCTACAGAAACACCCGAAGTGGTGAGGGTGGTGCTTGGGATAGGGAGTGTGTCGTACAGAGAGAGAGAAGGAGCGAGAGGAGAAAGCCGGAGAAGTAGGAGACCTATAAAGCCGATGTCAGACTTTGCGAATCGCGCGATTCGCTACTAGCGATTTGCTGGCCTCGTTGGTCCTCAGACAATTGAGTGATTCACTGGCCGCAACGCGACCGCAGACGCTAGCGAATCGCGCGATTCGCAAAGTCTGACATCAGCCTAAGGTGGGGGTCGTGTCGGGGCCCACATGAACGAAGAAAGTTGTAAAAATTTTGAAATCTGCCCAACGCACGGTTGACCTCCCTTTTCAAAATAAAGCAAACGTGACCTCCTGACACATATTCATTGACATATGCTTGACCCCAATTTCAACGTTTAGAATGCGATAACAGTTTATGAGAATATTTTCAGAGTAAATCCGAGGAATAGACATGAGATGGCTGTTACTGGGAGTGATGGAAAATTACGAGTGCTACGACTGAGTGTCAGAAATGCTTGAGCTTGAGCTCTGTTGTTCTGTGATCCTGTTGTTTTGTTGAGGAAGTTGTTAATGTTGATAATGAATAGTATTTACTTTTTGCCACTGTTCTGTTGTATGACAGAATTCACGTTAAAGCAACACTCCCAGATCGATTTGGTGGGGTAGAAAAGGTCAATAATGAAATTGGATGCGGAGTTGACTGCAAATGGCAAAAGAAACAAGAAAAACCGCCGATGGAGCCCTTAAGCAAGGACTTCCCTTGAAATAAAGAACGGGTGTGTCGGACGAAGAGTTTTAGCTGGGTGCGTGACGATTCAATCGTGGCGGTGGCTAGATCGCCGAGACAGTCGCCGCAGCCCACAGTGATGCTTTGATCGTTGCTAGAATTTAGTGTTCTGACATTGGGGAATGATTAGATGAAGTTCCCAGCTATGGCACGCTATGTGAATCACCTATCCCCTTAGAATGCAGGTTCACTGTCCCATGCCGTTATTACAAAGTTATCCTGTCATGCTAATGTGATTGCCCTCCCCTCCACTGTGTCTTGGAACGTAACCTCTTCCGATTGGGCCAGGTTATCGCTCCCTAATACCAATTCAGACAATTGCTCAATGAAAAAGTTAATTTAAGTCTAAAGACCATCTTCGCTGGAAAAGCTTTGCACTGTGAGGCCTAAATCACTGTGGAGATCTCAACACGTTGACGACAGCGCGGCAACTGTGTATGCCGCCATTTTTGTGGCAACTATAGTTGCCGCACCCTTTACATCCAGTTTTTTCTTGAACGCGCCATCTCTTCCTAGGTTTTTGGTTTTCATTCTTGAAAACGTACACCATGGTGACGATAAACTTGGTCCACAAATAGGTTGGATGTGCCGCAGAATAGGACAGGGCAACCGCTAGACCAAGACGGCACGCTTTCATTATCACTTATCAGTCCGTCTTCATCCGATTCTGATTCCCTGTGAAGTTCATCTATTTCGTCTTCGGTTGCTCCTTGGTTTTCAACATCCGAATCGATTTGAAAATGGTCCAATTGCAAAGTATCTTCTCGATTTACATCTTCAGTTCTTGTCTCGCTGCCTCTCGGTTCTTAGTCTCCACCATGGTACACTTTCTCATGCTACCATTATAGTTAGTCTGGGACCCCAATCTGAAACACATGTTTCACAAATTGAATCTCGGCAGTGGGTAACGGCTAGTTTGATTTATTGATTGTTGTTTTTCTTTTTTTTGTTTTATTTCAATGAAGCTTTTCTTCTTGTTTTCGAAAATTTGATTGGTTTGATGTGCCTTGGGCCCAGTTCTCCTCCACAACTGACGGCATGTCTTTATAGACGTATTAAATAAATAAATAAATAAATAAATAAATATACATTATCGTCCATTCCAACCATTTTATATGTCTTAACACGCGTCTAATTAAGAGAAATCACTACTGTGTAGGCCACTTCTGTGTGCATTTCTATCATGTAAGTGAATTCACTTAAGTGAGCCCTTGCAGGAGTGTGTTTTACTTGTGAGATACAAAACCGCACCTTCTGAGACAAAGCGGCATACATAGTTGCCGCGGCGGCGGTGCCTGCAAAATCGCTAATATTCCAGACGGCGAAAAAAGCCAAAACGCGCTACGTCGTCAACGTGTTAAAGCAGATCTTGTTGGCTCATTGTTGCCTGGAACTTTGGTCTTTTCAGTTCCATAATCCCAACCGCAACTTATGGACATGGGCCGTTAAGCTGTGGTTCATCCAGAAATCGCCGCACCAACTGCCAGCGCATTCTTTCGAACGCAGCGCAGTTCCACGAAATCGTGCAAGGACCACACAGTCGCGAGGACACGCAGCCAATGTAGTTCGTCCAAAGGCTAGGAATGGTGGCCAAGAGCCAGCTTTTCAAGACCCTAACCCCGTTTTCGCACACGAGTCGCGACTGGCACATCTGTGCTACATGTGGGCCACACTGTCCCACTCAATGAATGATTCTTCGAGTTGACCTTCGCTGGGAGCTTTGTATTAACAAACAACACAACAAAATATGGATGAGATCTTCATTCTGCTTTCAAAATTCACAACATAAAATGACCAGTCATAGACATTAACACCTTGAACATTCACGTGATATACCGGAATCAATCACTGGCATCGGAGTTCGTCTGAAATAATGCGATTTAACAATGAAAAAAATTTCTGGGGAATAGTCACATACCTCCTCTTTGACCTCCTTTTTGACTTCTTTTTCCTTCTTTTCCTTAGGTCTTAGCGGCTTGTCGTCATCATCATCAGAATCATCGCTGTCACTTATATACTCCTTGGATTTTGCCTTCATTGGCGAGCTAAAGCGTAGGCCGCGTAACATCTTCACAAGGATCAAAGCATGTGAACAAGAACTAAAGAAGGAAAAATAAGTAAAAACATACGGTCCAGATGACTTCTTGGAGGTTGATTCTGAAGACGGTGCCTTGGCTCCAGATTTCTTGAATTCTTTCATCTCGGTATCGTACCGCTCTCTATCCGCTGCTGCTTTCTTTTCCCACGGCTAAAATGATCGTGAATAGTTTGTGTGGAGGACCTCCACTCACACACTTACCGCTTTGGCTTCCGCATCCATAGCTTTCCACATCTCGCCAGCTCGTTTTGCAACGTCAGCTACAGAATCACCATCCTAGAAAAACAATTTGTGATATTTTCACCTTTCGAACAACCACTGGAACGACTTCATTATAACGAGAATAACACTGACTAACCTTCTTGATTTTGGCTCTGTTTTCATTGAGCCACAGGAAGTATGCAGACTGAGCTCTCTTCGGGGCATTAGGATCCTTCTCCTTCTTCTCACGTTTTTTCTTACCCTCTCCACCCTTTTCTTTCCTTTCTTTCTTCTCTTTTGGTTGTTTTGGTTCCTTATCCTTCTGGAAATATTATGTATTGCTTACTTAGCCAACAAGAAATGTAGAATACCTCGAACCTTTTTCTTTTTCTTGGGTGAAGCTTCGTCACCTGATCCCCCAGATCCACTTTCGTCACTAGACCCAGCATCGGAATCAAATTCTTCATCCGGCTCCGATCCACTTCCTTCGCTTGATTCGCGATCTTGTTTGCGTTTCTTGATATCCTCGTCAAGATCGTAGTCGTCATCCTCAGAATCAGATTCATCATCAGAGTCTGCACCAGCGCGCTCCTTTCCTTCCGCTTTGACAGTCTCTTTGTATGGGTCAATTTCATCATCTGATCCAGCAAACCGATCCTCAGCGTAATTTTTGTCCTGCAATATAACAATGAGACAGACTCACCTACAGTGGAGAAAGCTCACTACAAAAGCTTTATGAATATAAAATCACCATCTTTTTAGCATTACGGATGCGCAAGTGCTTGTTTTGAACATAGTCGTAAAGCTTGTTGTACTCCTCTCTGAACAGTTTTGTAGATTAGAACACACATGGAATATCAATGAAAAAATGATTAGAGTATTCACTTCTCAACGCTGTTGAACACCAACACCTGCCCAGCCTTGAGTTCGATTTCAAAATCGAATGAACGTGTAGAAACATCAGATCGTGCGAAATGAACGGAGGCGACCTTCAATAGGAACGATAGATATTTTTTCAATACAATCGACCATCCGGAACCGCAAGAAAACACGGACCTCTTCGAATCGAACGTACATAGGCGGCTTGTGGATATAAAGAAAACCCTTCTCCAGGGGATAAAGGAATCCAGAAGCCTGTTTATGTGCGCACATGACCGCTGGCGTGCCAGAGTGCCTGAAAAACACTGCAATGAATTTTATCTTGGTCGACTTTCTAAGTGCAGTGAGTAATAGAGTGCCATTCCAATGACCGAAATAAGCTCATCTGAAAAATTATAAAAGTCAAGCTCACAACTCACCCGATAAAGTTTCCGGGAACAGTGATCTTCATGTTTATTAGAACACGGAAGATCTTCGAAACAACTTCGTAGAGTGGACCAGAAAGCTCCTTCTCCAGTTTTCCTCCATACTGATCATTGAGCTGTTGCCTTTGAAAAAAGTGTTAAGCAACCCGCCTCAGAGGAAACAAAAGTAAAAAGCTCACTCGGTCAATCCAAGTTCAAGATCAATCTCGTCTTCTTTCAGAAATTCGAGAACGAGGTAATGATAACGAGTCTGTCCTTGACGAATTGGAGGATTCAAGGAAATCTGAAAATCAAACATTTTTGACAAAGGGAAGATTTGAATAGGGAGTAATCATTAGGTAAAAACATTACTTACGACAAAGTACACGTGTCTACCATCTTTGTGAGGAACAAGGAAAAGACGCATGATCGTTTTAATAGGAATTTTGTAATCGTAGGTTTTTCCATGGAGTGACAAGTGGTTTGGAAACACTTTGATATCGTAACGACCTCTGAAAGGGAAATATTGTATTTGCAATCAGGCCTCGACAAGCATCCCGCCCTAACTTTTTTCTGCAAATATTTTATCGTCAACATTCGGGCAAATTGTCGATACTCAAATAACAGAATACGGGCACGTGGACTACCCTTTGAAGTAATTTTTTCGTCTCAATGTTTCTAGTAAGTGCCGGAGGTGGATTAAAAATCGTATAAGGTAGGGTTCTGGGTATTTTTTTAACAGAAGCCGTTTACCAGTCAGTCCCGTCACACTCATTTACCTGGATCGGCTATCAACCCCCACTACGATCTCATACGGAAGGGCAACTTAAGCTGAACTGGAAATCCACGGCGGGCTCATTTCTTTTAAATTCTGAAGCCCCACCCCGCCAACCCGATTACCGCCTCTTCAGCCGGCTTCAACCTTGATGCAACCCTGAAAGATTTTGGGACGGAGGGGTGTTCGGAAGGCACTCAACAAATTCTCACGCCCCACAAGCGCCCTACCGAAAATGACAAGCTGCACAAGTGATGCGTTGAAGAGGGTGAGGATGTATAACTGTTATCCCAAGGTGTGGGAGACTTATTAAGGTATTAACATGGTTTTGATGAGGAAGCACTGCGTCCAATCAATTACAGACCTTATAGTTGAACTGATGATATAACCAGAGATGCGAAGAGGAATGATAACTGAAACTAGCGGAACATACCGAGGAGTTGTACATAGGATCTGTTGCAGCGAGGCAACCGGTTGTCCTGTCTCTGTTTCAATTCCAGCGAAGGCCATAACGGCTTTACGAAACTCCTACAAAATAGTGTAATTTATGAGATTGGAGAGATTTTCAACTCACAGATCGAATCCAGTCGTTCGATAAGCTTAGTGAATTTTACTTATGACACTTTACAAACCTCAACAGGATCGGATTCCTCATCGTCTACGTCTGCAGGCATATGAAAACGCATTTCGATGAGGGAGGTGGGACAGTCATCGTTCTAAAAGAAAAAAATGTTTGGAGACAAAAAAATAGTAGAACAACTAAACATAAGCCGAACTTGATGAAATTCAAGGGTTGCTTCACTTTTATTTCCGACACAGTTGGCAACGTTCGAAAGCGGGACTTCGAATACAGGTTTGTTATCGAGAGTGAACTCGACGGATTGTCCTGAAAATGTGAACAGTGAAACACGCTACCGTATTGATGAAGCCCTAAATGCAAACCATCAACTTGGCAGTTGCCATAGTTCCAACCCTTCAGCACAAGATCGTTATGTTCCACCTCCTTATGCCAATTTTTCTGAGCAAACTGTCTTATTTTATCAAGGTCCTAAAAAGATGAAAAAGAGGTAAACCGCAGTGTCGTTTTGAGCGAACTATCTTTCAACTTACGGAGTCTTTGAAGCCTCCGACACGAATTTTCTTGCCATCTGAACAGCGCATTTTGAGACCAGGTCGATTCCCAAGCCTCTGCCAGTTTAAGCCATCCAGTTCTGAGGCGTTGATAGTGCTCAACTTTCCAGTCTTCTCATTTTTAAACTGGATCATCGATTCGCCTAGTTTCACACGTCCAGGATTCTAAAGCATAAACAGTAACTGAAACCAAACTTATTGCTCAAACTTTTTTGAATCTTTCACGCTAATGTGCTCATAATCCCAACTTAAGCGATCAGGTACAAAAGTATTTCAGATGCTTAGGGAGCTCATCGAAATTACCTGACTAGGGCAAAATTAGGAATATAATAGTTCCACAGTGACCCTGTTTGGTGAAACCAGAAAGTATAGAATTGTTCTGTTACTTCCCATTTGGAGTAAACCGAATACTAACTAACTTACTAAAACATGTACACGCTCCCCTTCAAGAATGGATGAGTGTGAATCAAAGCTTTTAACTACTGCAGGTACTAGATCAGAAATTTCTTACAGGAAACCAATTTGATTCGGGATGAGAAAGTCTCTGGACACCGCAGGCTAACCATGAAAGTCGAAAACCTCCGTAATTGCCCAATGTTCGTTCCAGTGTCAGGGTAGTCGTAGCTACCTCCATTGAACCACTAAAGGTCGAACAGCTGAGGCTCGAATTACAAAACGGTTCCAAATTAGACCCTAGTAAAGTGCAACTAACCCAAAGGTGGTGGATGAATTTCACCTCCTTGACTGCAATGAATCCTTTTTGCAGTTTCGTTATTCAAATCTCTCGCGACTGATACTTAGGCTTACGGCGGGTTTGCCGTCGAAAAGAGCTGCGCGCAAGTCAGGAACTTTATATACCAGTGCCCGCCTGGTATAAGATCCTAGAACTCGGCATCACAAGGCATCCTATGCTTGACCATGGTGAATGCGTCATCGACTGAAAAAGAGGCGAAGCCATATCCCGGCGCCATGTGCTTCGAGGGGGGGGGGCAGTCGCCGCCGCGGCGTCGCGCATGCTCGCGCCCTCTCAGCGATAGAGTGCGGATACGAACATTCCAGCTTTCCACTCAGCGCGGCGCTCTTTCGTCTGCTTTCCAAGGCTTAGTCCGACGGCGTGTATTTCGAAACTGCCACGTGATAACGAAAGACTAACTGCCCTGAGGCTAAGCCTTAGAGCCCACCCCGTGATAAAACCAATACTCACCAAAACTCCCATATCTTCTGTAAAGACATCTCCGAATTCGAGTGCGTCCACCATGATAGCAGTGGTGACTAATCACTGAAAAGACTGAAATTAGGCATGGCGTCCTCCGCGACCTGAAGAAATTAGGAGTCTCGAAGTGTGCCGAACATCAAGGTACCCACTAACCGTAGCTAGGGGTAAGAATCGTTCAAACTTAGAAAAAATAACCAACACCGCTTCATCACTGGCAGGGATTTCATGCACAAAATCGCGTTATGAGAGAAATTTCGCCTTGCGAGAGGAACGAACAAGCTGAATTCGATCGATGAAATCAGTGAATCTACGAAGACGCGGTTTTGCATTATTTCTTAGGAAGAACAACCACTGTCTACCAACCATTGAACAACAACGCCGAGATTGAAGTTCGTGGACAGTTAATAGGATGAGGAGAACGCAGCAAGAACCACCCACGATCACCGTCCAACGCAGTCGTCAATGCAGCCGCATCTTCGAAACGAAACGATTTCGCGCGCTCGACGGCCACCAACGGCTATGCGACAACTTGCACTTCTCTGCTACGTTCCCAGCCGCGAAAGCTAGAGCGTAGACGGACATGCAGCTCGTGTATTCGGAACCTACCTTCCCTTTCTGAAATGGTTCTAATCGAAGAAACTTATAGTCTGTCAAAGAGGGGTAGAGGTGAAACTCGGGTTCGGGGGGGGGGCCACGCGATGGCGCGGCGCTCTGCTCCTCTGCTTCTCCAAGGCTTAGAGGACAGTTACTCTTTCGCCATCACGCGACAGTTTCGAAATACGCGTTATCGGACTAACAATAAGCCTTGGAAAATAGACGAAGGAGTGCCGGTTCACCGAACAATCGTCAGCTAATGAGGTCACGCCGCTCACGCGGCGAGCGACGTCGCACGCGGCGGCTTTCGTCGCGATGGCAGGGCAGCATTGTTAGCTTGTCAACGGCGCCTTCCTGGCTTCTTTATGGCTTCCTAAGGAGAGTTTTTTGTTTAGTGACACTTCCTATGGTCTTTATTATGGCTAGCGAATCATCTCCACCCCATAGCATAGAATTTTTTGAACCGTGCTGAGACTGTTGCTTAAAAGGGACTATTGGCTTGGCGTCCTTTAGCATTCAAATTCGAACAGCGCAAACGTATACCCGACCAACGCTATCGCGGCGTTGTGGCCACGCCCGCCAGCGCGGCGACCCAATTACTGTGACGATTGTATAAGCACGCATCCCAGTAACGATCGTAAGTGTCGCATGTTTGCACGATCGATACGTATCCAATGCTGTGCGACAGTCACGATCGTTGCTGTCGTCCGACCGACTATGCAAGCGCCCTATGCTCTGCCGCTACGCCGGAGCGCAAGACTGCTCAGCTGCCTGCATTCACACCTCTTCCATCTTTTCACGTCCTGGCCATTGTGGCATAGACTTACCTGCCCTGATAGGATAAAAAGAGAAGCCAGTTAGTGCAGGATGTGGTTTGGAATTTGAACTCAGGAGTATTCTCGTCTCAGCGGCGCTGCTTTCTCTGCATCGAAAGCTAACATTTTTTGCCATAACGGATATGCGGAGTGTATAAGGGGGTCGTACCGGAGCCCCCATCAAGGGTGGGGGTCCTAGAGACGTGACCATTTCCTCGAAACGATTTTCACCCTGGTGATTGGTAACAGAAATAAGGAAAACCATGAGAAAGGCCCAGAGCCCGAGAAATGGGACCCTTTCCTTCCCCTTGATCTCGGCATTAATGCTACTTCAGTCGTTGCTTTCTTCAATAGAACGCTATCTAATCACTCTCTGCGTATAGATCTGCGGCGAGTGATTACAAAATCGGTAGGCGGGGATCGCCGATCGCGTCAACAGTGCGCCATGCTATATCGCTTGGGTCAAGTCTACCGCTGCCGATTACGTGTCAGTTCGCACCCTCAGGAGGTCCGCTTGCTCCTCACTAGGTAATTTCCCCTTCTTCGACCTTCGTTATCGTGGAGTCCTCCTTTAGAGGCAAGATTCGGGATTTAATTGATGGGGTATTCCATCAAATGTGAATTGGGGATGGGGCGTGGACTGCTTTGGTAAAAAAAAAAGGAAAAAATGA
>KZ345659.1:43729-54940 GCA_002352805.1 Teladorsagia circumcincta
TTACGAGGTGTTGATAGGAGCAGCTGATCGACCACCTTACATCACACCCATCACACTCTCCAGTAGTATTCAAAGCGGATGTGATTCGGCTAAGGTAGGAGGAACATTTGTCATGTAAAAATATCAAAGACAAACGATCTCAACGTAAGGACGTTCAGCAGAGCTCAGACAGAGTGTTAACGGCGTACCAAACCGATATTTACCAGGCAAAGATCAGATGAGTCGCAAAATTTCCACATCAGCCCTTCACAGCTTGACTTGGTGATCCCATGTAGGAGAACGATGATGACAACTTCGTATCGCCGACAGATGACGAGCGACGTGGTGGTGATGAACTCAAGCTCAGCAGCGAGGACAGATCCTGAACAGCACAAAATCTGATAAGGTTGATAACTGATAGAAAAGAACCGAGCAAATTGTAAGTACAAACCAGAAATACAAGATTCGTTGAACTATGAAGAATCAGCTAATCAAAAGCGCCTACAGCTAGTTGGCAAAAGGCCGAGATATCACATACAGAAGGTTAACAGCTACTGGGCAAGAGTGATTCTGTGAGATGTGGGAGGGAAATTCTCGGAGCTCTTGATCCCTTGGTGCTTCACCCCCAACCACCCCCTGCCCAATTACGTGACTGCTTGAAATTTCCTTCTCTGCCACATTTGCTAAAGAGTTAGCAGAGAGCTTCGGAGTTGGCGCCTGGCCTGACTCGGTTCCAGATCCCGAAGAGAGAGAAAGAAAGTTGAAAGGACTAGGACTAAGCTTTCGAAGAGGAAGGACTCCAAGGTGAGGAAATGGGGGAAGGACTCCAAATGGGGAAGTGTGTATGATCACGTTAGTCATGAGGCGCAGTTCAAGGCCCACCTGAGAGCCCCCTGAGCGCATCAAACTGAGGCTCATGAGGTCTGAAGGACCGGTTCAAGTAGCCGGTAGACCGAGTGATAGCACATGGCCTAAGAAGTGGTGCAGGCAACAATATCCATAAAAATATAGCCATAAAAACACCCATAGGAAGCAGGGCGATTCGGTCAGCAGCGATGTCATTTGTGGGCCACATATGATGAGGACATCTCACCTTTCTCTATTATTTCAAGCTTGTTACTATTCCCCGTCTTATTTTACTAGCAAATCGCCTCAGACTTTTTCTGCACCTACATGAGACTCTCATGCTCTGTTTTGAAAGCTCTATGCAGTCAAAAGGTGACTTTTAATAAGTTCCCATTCAAACCATCACCCTAACAGTCAGCAAAAGACCCCCGCCTGAGCAGATTAAACTGAAGGTGAGAGCAGTAGTCGCAGGGAAATTAGACGTACTGTCACCTGAAACAACATCCCACAATCCTCCGACAAAAAACTATCACTTTGAAAAAGCAAAAGTGTCATTTCAAAACTGGATAAGCCTCAAACTTGCATGATTTCATAATAACATGGAAGTCGACAGAATAATAAGTAACGCGCGATAGATTATGCATTGCTTCGCAGTGCAACCGGTTCTAATCCGACCAGTCACTATGGAAATCTGGCCGAACACGTTCAGCACAACAACAGCAAAAAACATGAACAAATCACTTTCGAATACTAACCTGATGATCAATTTCTTCATCTGTTAGTGAAGGAATCACCTTCTCATAACATCGATCACAGATTCGACGTTGTACTCCTTTACCATCATCTTCCGTAGTGTGGTAACGTTGGCGTGAGCACTGATGACATACCGACTGCATACACAACCTAAAACTGATTTTCAGCTTTTCAAAAGAATTCTCTTTCGCTAAGTCCAAAGCATTTCATGCAGCGGAACAGAGAAATCTCACCTGCAGCGATGCTCGGCGTCTTCCGGCCGTAAAACGCCAATCATTGGATACACCTTGCCACAAATTTGACAATGCGTATTCCTTGCCAGGGGAATACCACTTGATTCCCGTGGAACTTCGCATGAGTCGACAACGGATACATCCGAAAGAGCACGACACAAGCTATTACAGTCTCCATCAGAATCGCACTCGCCAAAAGACACCTGAAATTCGCTGTTCAAAAAACCATATCAGTCCTGAGGAACAGAATAGAACATGAACTTTGCATGGTTTCAATGCTTTCCTGTGTGGTATTGCTCAAGCGAGTGCCCATCTTTAAAGGTATTTAGATAGATAAACAAATAAACAGCACCACCTACACTAATATGGGATGAAATCCACCTCAAAATGGTACCCCTAAGAACCTCTAGAAACTAGACTTCAAAGCCTAACAGCTAATTTGGCTACACGCAACATGAAACGCAGATAACAGTTTTCCTCGCGCTGTTGGTCCCATATCATTCGTTATCTACTCGTTTTCACTTCTGTATGACAACAACCGTTTCATGACTGGGTCTACGTGCTCAAGCGTACTGAGCGGACTGAACCCGCACTACCAGATATTCAAGATAACGCGTGATGATGTAATTCTTCATTTTCAATGACAAACTGCCATGAGTGTTCTACGAAAGAATGGTGTCAAATTGATAACGAAAACAAAGTACAAGTAATCGATCAACTTTCCGAATTCCTACAATCGCTTTTCTACTCTCCATACCAAGAAGTAAGGGGGCTTGCGCGGGTGCTCAATTTACAACATTTAGGCGGACTGGATATGATGGCAATGCCCAGTTGGTCCTTAAGATCCGATCATACTTTGAATTCCACTTTGCGCTTCCAGTGTGAAATGAATACGTATCAATCGTGCGATATTGCGATTTTCTCCACACACGAACTGCAAAGTGAACTACAAGCATGACCCGAGCCTTTGCCACTCGATCTAAGGCGCCAGGACCTGATGATACTGAAGAAAAACGAAGGGTTCCCTGACAAGAACGTCAACCCGCCGGTAGGGTATACCCCTTCACGAGATGCTCCAGCCGGGAAGCATTCTGGTATAAAAAACACTTCCACATGCTTTTTGACGTTCCTACTTCAAGAGAAGAAGAAGGGAGCAGAATGAAGACTAAAACTACTGCATTATTGACGCCAAAACTCAAAAAACCTGATGATTACAAACATTTTCAAAAAAAAAAAGAATTGAAAGTGGATCGCGAAGTATCCTATCAAATTTTTACTCACCATTCTACCAGCTGCATCCCTGCATGTCATGCCACCAACGTGAGTTGTACGCTCCGAGAAGCTTCTATTGCGTTTCATCTGATCTATTTGATGTCGTTCTAGCTCCAGCTTAAAAAGATTTTTTTCGAGAAATATCAAACTCGAACAATAATGTTCCGTATAAATATCAGCAGTACAAGTATGGAGCCGAAATGAAAAAATTAAAGCCAACGTAAATAACAAAAACAATAACGAAAGTCTAACGGTTACATACCTGATGAGCTCTATTGATAATGCGTTGTCGTTCCTCAATCGGATCGAAGAACTTTATCAAACCATCCTTGTCTTGACATTCTTGAATACTTTTCCATGGATGAAGAGGTGAACCAACCACTATCGTGGAACCGTCTCGTCTGGTTGTCGGCAAGGATGGAGGAGCGGTAAAATCGCCCTGAAACGGGTAATTATATGACTGTGACTATTTGGACTTCATTGTATACAGCGATCACATACCAAATTGATCAGTGATGTATCCATCAGTGTATGCTCAGGTGACGAAGCGCCTATGTTGATGGCTCCATTCGATCCAGAATGACTCATTAATGTCCTAAAAATTGGAAATAAACTCTCCATTAGAGATCACACATTAGCAAATATGAACAGAAGAACGAAACGTGGTAAAAAAAAAATGAGACGACGAAAGGATGGCGAATCAAGGCGCAAAAGGCAAATTGCTATAAACATACACAATTTCTGCAGTTTTTCTCAAATAAACTAAAATGCGCACCAGGATATCAGTTCTCCTCGTTATGTCAGATCTTTTTGATCTGGACCACTCTTTCGCTCCTAGCAAGCCTAAGCCTGAGCTCTGGTGACTTCATCTAGAAGGAAAACTGATGTCTTCCGTAATCAACGAAAGACCACGCTACGAAAAATTGATGAAATAATTCAAAAGCCACGATGGAAAGGCTCCCCGGCCATTGAACAAAAAAACGATCAACGGATATATTTGTGCAAAAAAGATCTCAATCCACTCAAACACTGCTTCCTTCCAAGGAGAATGTTTTCGAGAATTATCATGCAAATTTGCGAAGGTAACTCAAAAACCGAAGCAACTTACATTCCATTAATATTCGCCGCGTCCACGCTCGTAGCCGAATTGATGCTTTCACTGCTCTTGCTCTTCTGAAGCGGAGTCCCTGGATTGATCACTGGCACGGCGTTACTGCTTGGATCTTTCAGCGGTGCCGGAATCGGACCGACTCGAGCCGGATAGGGAGGAACAGCCTAAAAGTTTCGTTCCTCTGAGCAGTACTGATATGAGCGTTTTGATGGCTGTTAATTTCACACCGTGTCCATTTCACATCAGTTTTTACTACTCACATATCCTTGAATAATTGTTCACCTCATCATCACTTTAACACGCCTAAGAATTGAGAAATCATCCGTCACGCTATCTAAGTGCCGAAAAAAAGTGAAAATAGGCAAAAAATCCCATTCGAAATAACTTGAACCCACGCCGAAAGAACACGAAATAGTCATGATGGTCCAGTTAACGTTTGATAATAAAAAGAAATAGAGAGAAAAACAAATCTTCATAAAAAAATCCACTCACATCGTCATCAAAAGCGCGATCCCGATAAACTTCGATCCATTCCCGTAATGTGCTCATTTCCGTGTCGAAGGTAATTCTCCCAACGATCGCCTTGTCGTACAATGAGCTTACCACCTGCTCGTTACGGGGACTGAGGAATCTCCAAATCGAAATCGGCTCCTCATTCATCTCTTCCTTCATCATCTTCGATTGTCGACGCGAGTTGAACAAAAACGTGCCAAACAAGCCAGAGTACGCATGTTGGGCCAATTTAATCTGAAAAAAAGATCCTCTGAAATTGTTCCATCAGATAGCGGTGTGGAATTTCGCAATCATAAGTGCATCTTCCTAGCGCGGTGGTTTTTGCTCGCACTAGCAAACGGACATTTGCAAACGTTAAAAAGTTCAGCAGCGTTCGTTTACAGTGCAACGTCGTACCATTTTCGAAATGCGAAATTCAAACAGTAAAAAAGTTGTTTTGGTGCTAAACGTTAACATTTATCTCTTCTCAGTTTCTTCCAAATACCATGATGTGATTTAGAGATGAGAGAACGAAGAACTTCAACGCCAACTGGTTTACTCTTTCGCACTTCTCACTTTGTATTCCAACAACAAAGACTCGTTCATTCTCACTGAAACTCGTTCATCCATTGATTGGTAGAAAGGAGAAGGATTGTGTAATTAGTGACCATCAATGGAACAAGCAAAACAAACACGCTAATGCTCTCCCTCCGACTTCCTAAGCAAACATCCATTCTGCTGAGCTTGACAAAGTTTCAATTTCAATGGAATCGGTTTTGGGCCGGAAAAAACAAACTTTAACAATTGTAAATCCAAATCTTCTTATTCAAAGGCTTCATTTTTAGTAAACAGATATACAGAAATCTAACCCGAGCACAGCTTACAAATCACCCTAAGTGGTTCCATTTCCACTGCTCAGACCATCACTCACAAGCAATGACACAAATTTCATCTCGAGAAGATCCTCACGCACCAGTTTCCAAGCCACTCACACTTGTGTGAAAGGATACCAAATGTAAGAAACTTATTCTCACATTCAAAGAAATTTACTACTAGGTTAATCTACCTTAAGCTAAAAAACAGAAGAAATTCATGAAAACCCTCTATAATCCTTTTTTGCTTCAGTCCCATTTCGCTCCCTCGTTTGAGCTCTCATTTCTTTCTTTCTTTCTTTGAGGCAGGGTCAACTGTGCGTTCTCAACAGAGAGAGGATGGTACCTTAGTTTGTGGAGGGGATCTTATTTGGGTTGGTGAAGGTGGAGAGGCTGTAATAGGAGGGCCATATTTTTAGATGTTGAAAGGGTCTCGGATTCTCGGTTTTTGACGGAAAACTTCACAAAAGAAATACGAAATAGATAAAATCAGAGAATTTGCTATTTCGTCGAACACACTACCCCCGACCCTCCCTGCTCGACGGCCATTTTGGAAGAGAAAGTGGACGGATTTTGGTGGTCTCAGAGACAGGTACCACTAGAAAAGCCACGACATGATAGTGAGGGTGATGGTGGGGGTGTGAAGGGCCGTCAAATTTCTGAAAATGGAACAACAGACGCTTGACCTGGCATATTTGTACTCTTCCTTTGAGAGCTGGCACGTCGTTTTGAGACGTAGCGAATAAATAAATAAGTAAATAAATAAATAAATAAATAGACCAAGTTTCACAGCAATAAATTGAAATAACGGACCAGGTATTGTTTGTTGAACTCGAATGCCGTTGGTAATTGATGTTGCATCTGATGAACACAATCCAAAAACTGCAAGAAGATTGGAGACTGTTCATTGGTGTTTGTGCCCATAATGCCATTTCGATCAGCGAACTTATGGCCGAATGCTACCCATTCGAGACGGATCAGCTCCTCGAAACCCTATAAACCAAGTGTTCGCCATAATCCACTTTGAAATGATTGATCGACCATATTTTACAGGGATCACATTCCATTGTCCGGTGGCCCACGTGAAAAACATCGTCCATCAGCGACTAATCATTTCAACGACGGGAATGATATCAATTCCTGCGTCATGAACTTTGAACGTCAATTTGTTTACCACGTTAAGAAACCAGTCTGGGCAGTACCAGTCAGGGCAAAAATAGAAATCTCATCGCCATTGATCAATGACTGTCACCGACATAGCTGTATCACTACACACGTGAAAGGGCAATTCTACTATGAACAACGCGTACGAGTGTTATGTTTTACAAGGAACCAAAACTGAAATGAACTTGTCAATGACACCTTTACCTGCACTGTTCTGTAGTACTCATCACCCATTAATTTCGCCAGAGACACTATTTGCGTCGTCCTGTCCCATCCGTCCGAGCAATGCACCAACACTGACTGCCCTGAAGATATTTGCATAGAAGCCAGAAAGAGCAATAACGAGAGACATTGTCAAGTGCAATAAGGCTGACCATCGAAAAGAGTGTCAACACATTTTCGAGCAGAGTTCATAAGGTCTTTGATGTATTTCAGCCAACCCGTAGCTTCCAATGCCTGAAAATTGTAAACGAAAATATTGAAATAAACTTCACCACACATTCGTCAATCAAGGTGTTTAGCAAGCGAGGGACAAAAAAGAAGCCAACAAATCAGCACTTACTGTGAGGTAGGACTCGCCAGTTTTGTTTTGATTAGAACAGAGCAAAGCCCGTAGCTGATGGAATGAATATCGTACATGGTGAATATTAGGCAAAGCCAGCCAATCAACGCGAGTTCGCTGATAGTACTCTGCAAAGAATGGATGCATAAAATAGCGCAGAGGTCAAACATAGCATAGACAAAATTGAATGAACATTTGACGTTGGCCGATGCTTTGCTGGACGCGCCACGCCATGCAGTCTACTTCCACAATGGCAGTGGTACTTGAATGCGACTTGACTTGTAAACGGATTTTAGGGAGCCAGCCGTAAAAAAAATCATAACAAAATGGGGCGCTATCGCAACATATGGGGGCAACGTGGTGACACTTCATGAGATATTACGAAGAACATATCTTTTTGTTGACAACGAGAACAAGCTTTAGAGGAGGGGGGATTACAGAGTGCGTAGCAATCTTCATTTCCACAAAAAATCCAAGCCCCTCCCGGACTTAGTCCTAGAGGATGCCTTCGTATCTTGTGGTAGCGTCCAAAATGGAATTTCATGAGTGAGTCAATAGGAAAAACGAATGAAATTTTTGGTAGAAACATGATGTTGTTTCAATGAAAAGAAGCACTTACCGGGATGTTCAAAACCTCCTCCTTTGGCACGATTGGCCCAGGCCGCAGCATATGATCGGGCGTCCATGATTAACATATCCTTGCCTAAACAGATTTCTTTAATAACGCCACAACTCCTGAAATTATCCCTCATAATAACAAAACAATTCGAGGCTATTTGATTCCTCCACTAATCAAACTTCTAAATAACCAATTTTAATGAAAGGCGCCCTACCAGCGCCAATGAGAGTGAGAAAATACAAAAAAAAAGAAAAGCCCCTTACCAGGCGAGTAGGTGTCAAGGTATTTGTGGACCAATTCGAAGAACTTCTCATCCGCATTATTTCTCCAACCAAAAATACTCAATCCTGGCTGACTGCTGCGCAACAGTACGGCTCTCTGTAAATAAAAAGCGTTCGGAATACAAAACTGAAGAAATCCCACAGGAAGGAAAAACAACAGCGATTCGAAAGGAAGCATGAGTAGACGAAATTAATATAAAAAGATAAAGAAGTAAGATGTACCGTTTCTTTACACTTCCACACAACAGCAGGCCAACGTTGTAGAAAACGAAAATCTTTTCCGTATACCAAATCTTCGCGACTGATTTCTTTAGGAATGACCATATACTCCGGATAAGTAGGTGACAATCTGCAAATCAATAAATTAGCACTTGGGAAGTAATTTTTTTGAGGGCCTTTCAACTTACGTGAATCCTTTATTATCATCAGAAACCCGAAAGTGATCACGATCATAGTCAAGGCGTTCAAACTCCTTGCGGACGAGTATTTCATCCCCGACAGGTTCCGTGTCGGTTAACCACGAGTATTTTGACTTTCTCACCTGTAACACAAATTTGAAACTTAAAGAACTTCTCCACAATAAAAAGCACTGTGTAAAAAATGAGGAATTGCGTAGACCAACCTGTTTCGCAAAACTCCAAGCGAATAATTCTTGGCAGTTGACTCTATTTGCGGCTCTGTAGAGCATTTTATGCCAAGAAATAGCGCTCTCCGTCGATTTCGCTCGCAAACTGCAATATTCATTAAAACTTGAGGTTCAGATCTTAAAGTTCTGCTTTATAAACCAGGATCGCACAGCCTCTAATAGTGATTAGTCTCATGAACGTATATCGTTCTAGCCCACCACCTTAACCACGTGACTACTTCAGTCACTATCCATTTATTACCAAACTGCCATTTTTGATAACTCTCAGTGGTTTCTCTGTCAATCGATCTGACTGCTCCGTATCAACCACACCAATGATCCATAAAATTCCTAACCACGCTCTGCTCAATTTAATAATTGAACTGACGTCGATTCATAAAGGTGATTACGTAAGCGCGACTCAATCAAAACTCTATTAATTAGTTTAATTTCATGAAACGCCGCTTATTCACAAATTTATGGATACGCCAGGAGAACAAAATTGAAAATTGGCCTATCGCATGGATTTGGACCTTTAATATCCAGGCTTGGAGGGGCAGGAACATCGGGGAAAATGAGAACCGCTCACGCGTCCTTAATTTTCTCCTCCCAGCCTAAGGCTTAGCCTCGTTCGCAACAAAAAAGATGTGTTACGTGCATTCGAATGTGTTGCCACTACAATGCCCAGCATCTTGCGATAAAGCATAAAGCATAAAGCTTTATGCTTTATGCGATCTTGCGATAGCGCCCAAAAAAATTGAAGAGCTGAGACAAAAAAAAACAGAAATACAGTCCCCCATGTAAAAGGGGTTGAAATCTGGTCGAAAACTTCTGGCTATACTTATGAACAAGATAGACAAGAAATAATAATCTAAGCTTGACTCACCAAGCAACACGCCCTTCTTTGCAGCTGATGATAATCTGTAGAGGATCCCGAAAATCAATTGTTTCTATGGCTACAAGCAGAACCACACGCAATGCACGATTGTTTGGAGCAAGAAGACAGATCTGAACCAATTCGCACTGTAACATAATCTGACCCTTGTAAACCCTTAGAAAATCTTACTCTGTAGTCAGTAAGTATCACTCTCAATCCTCCTTCGAATTCCTCATCAGCTTTAACAGATTCAGCCGGTAATAAATCGATCGGTAACGGCTGTGACATCGACACCTTTGGAGTAGATGAACAATCATTCGTCTCATCGATAGGGCCGGCTGGGAAGCTGTCATCTTCAACTTCAAGTTCATGTGGAGCCTGAAAGCATTCATTTGCTCATTATCTATTTCTATCTTCTCAGAAAGTTATTAACCATTCTTGTTTTTATGAGCTATGGTTTAGATGCGTCCTTCAGTTACGCGGAGATGTTGAAGACGGCGCCGTGTTTGATGATTGCAATGGAATGCGAGCAATGCGATACTACAACGCAAGTCGAACGCCTGATAATCGTGCGAATCGCTAACTCAGTCTCTGTCTTGTTTACAAATATGTCCGTCAGCTGTTGCGGAAGTCACTAGAAAAAGGCAGTAAAAACAGCTATTAGGAGGAACCCATGGCACTTATCATCACACTACAACTCCTATGGAGCTGGAAAACGACCGTATTTTCTTGGAGAAGAGCAAGGCTCAATTTTAACGGCGGAGATTATCGAAAATTCAGACTTTCCAAAAAAAGATCAAAAGCTGAAAAAATTGATCGCAAAGCAGAGAGAGCTTAAATCGACCACCGTATCAAAATAGTTCCTGACAGATTGGATTTTGACCAAGAGCCTCGGTAATTTAGAAGCCCCCGCCCCCGCATAGTATCTTTCTCAATCAATAGCTCGCCTGGTTGTAAGATTCTCATCACCAAATGGTCTCGCTGCTCTCATCTCTGAACTCCACGCTCTCTCTGAAACGACCGTTTGTCGCAATCATACCATTCACTGATTGATATGATGATGATTGGAGTGGACAGTTGCTAGGAAACTATAAGAAATAATCTCCCGACTGGTGCAAACCACGTTCCCAAAATAAGGTGCTTTCATAGCCCGTCGACCGATTGTTAGGTATCGCAACCATCGGGTCGACGGACTATTCGAACTGAGCCCTTCGCTCTCTCGCCTTATCAGCGGCTAGAGACCACTGTGATCTCATATACAAACTTTTACCCTACTGTAGCTGGCTCACTCACCTCGTACTCCCCCTACAAGGCTCAGCCCCAGGACGCTCACGCCCTACTTCGGATTAGGAGCCGAGCCACGCAACATTCTCTGATCGTCCGTGCTCTTCGCCATTCGTGGCAGGAGTACTCGATAAAGTTCAAGTAGTCCGTAAACCCAACCATCGCACAGCGTTACCAGCAAATTTATCGTCGGACGTATCGGACGATCGATACACATCTAATGTGTGCGATCGTACGATCG
>KZ345659.1:68634-79713 GCA_002352805.1 Teladorsagia circumcincta
GTGCACCTCTATGAGGTCGATCAAAAAGCAGTTGTCGGGAGTGAAAAAGGCTCAAAAATGGTTTCAAAGCCGTATGTATAGATGCGGCCTCGTAGAAATCCATTCACGATTTTGCACGGAAATTAAATGTCTGGCACGGACATAAATAATCTACGCTGAGCAAATCCCTTAACTATCTCCACCTTCATGGCTGCATCCGCTAGGAATAATTGCACTTAAAGGCACACTCCACGACAAAACAATGTGGGCTACATGAAGCCTCCTCTTGATGGCCTCCCATTTTAGTGGCCTACGGGGGGAAAAGTTTGAACGAGATGCTCTAAAGGCGGGTGCGCAAGAGAAGACAGAGAGGAAACAGACGCAGACAAATGCGGGGCAGCGGGAGAGGCGGAGCTGGCAGGGATGAGGCCTCATATCACCGTTCGTGACCCACATTCTGTGGCAGTCATCACACATATCGCCTCAAAAAGTCCGTGACCATCTCGAGAGCTTGACAGACTATTGCACGTGATTATGGTGGAATGTGCCTTTGAGACTGAACCAATGTGGTATGAAATTTTGAAAAAAGAGCATTTAATGGTCTTTGTAGCATGACAGCTGATTAAAATAAATGAAAAATTAAAAGTAATTAGTGGTTAGTTATATGAATCACGAGAGATTTTCCGTTTGGCACTGATCTATTCCTTTCTCGGATACGCCACGCTCACTTTTTTGATGCGGAATCCCAATTTATTCAAATGCACTCCGCTCTACGAAAAGACTTAGAGGGCCAGCCAGTTCACAAGTTAGGCTTTTCACCCTGCCTACAGGTCTAGAACAAATAAATGACTCAGAAGGGATGGAACGATTGCTTGGCTCCAACGGATTTCTATCCAGATTTGCTTCGCGGCCACTCGCTAAAGACTGTTGGATAGCATGGCGGGTAATACGGGCGAAAACGTTTAAAATTGATGATCACTGATTCATAGTAAATATTTCTGAGCGAGTTCGTCATATAGAGCTCATGAGAACACTGTCCTTAGACTAGCCGCCACGCGACCGTTGGTTCAAGCGTCACATTAGCGGACAAAGTTTGAACGAAAAAAGTATCAAGATATCGACTGAAGATAGCGTAGTGACTGGTTTTCGGGTCACGGTAATCCTTCGAACGTTCTTAGAAGGTCGATTCAAAAGACTCCGTACAACTTTCACGACTCCTTGAGGCCGCGAGTTAGCCGCAACGCGACCGCTCGCTCACAAAAAGGGGATATAGCCCATAAGTTGTCATAAGGCTTAATAATTTGGCCGCAATGAACTCATAAAAATAATGGAGTCATAAAGAACAAACAGTTCGGCGTTTCTTACCTAGTGCTTTCAGAAGTGACTGGCTCAGTCAGTCGTCTATCCCCAGTGGTTACCCGATCAATCAAGCGTGATACCAACCAGTCTGGAGATAGAGCATCCTATGCAAAGAAATCGTGGCTTGCCGATCCAAAGAAATCATGGCTTTCCTCTACAAAAACTTGCGAGACTAGCCGATGTGGATACAAGTTGGTACTCTCAATCTCCCAGACTAGTCTGGCAGCAATCAAGCGATTCCGAAAGAACGTTACGCTTGATCGGTGTAGGTGGGAGCTCTTACTTGGCCTTAGGGGGTGTGTTCGCCCCTTACATCACCCACACCTTGGAATGGGATAAGCAATAGTGAAGGCGAGGAAGGGATATGAAAATTATGGTAGCCCCGCCAGCGAGCGAGAAGTTGTGCCCGGACAGAAGCATACCTGGGTAGCGTTCTGAAGGTCTGATCATTCTGTAAATTTCAGTATGGGTGGGAATGGTGCAGCGGCAAATGACTCCGCTTACCACACGTACGGTCCGGGTACTAAGTCTGGGCTTACATCCCGACGAGCGAATCAGCCCTGCCATCCCTCCATGTCGGTAATTGGAACCAGGTTTGCCTGAGAGGACAAAATCAATGAATTGCACATTGTCAAGCACCCGAAGTCATGGTTTGGGGCAAAGTACGATCGAAATACCACCACGATTCCGAATGAAGGTGGCATACGTGGCGCATCCTAAGAAGGGGTCAATCAACGTCGGATGGTTCAATTTTCTCTAGGCTAAGCTTTCGAATTACTGTATTAGGGTGAATTTAGGCTACGGACTGGAGACGTCACTATATCATCGACCTGAACCGGCCATGTATCCGATTTCTTCCAGTCTTACTTAATTCGGAGTTGAGGTTCAGTCAAGGTCAACCTTGCATTCTACCAACTTAACCAGGAGGTAGTTTGCGCAATTTTCTGAGGAAAGCGGGTTGTATTTGGGGTGGCCGAGGTTGACCATCTCTTTGAAAAGTATAAATAGGGGCCGTATCTGTGGAAACTGAAGGGGTTGCGGTTGCGGCAGAGGCGGTCATTTTTCGACAGTTTTCCGACAGTTCCAATGGAATTGTTGCCAAGGAGGCAAATTGCCCCTACGAAGTATGACCCTGGGTTCGCCTGTCCCCACCTAGGTAGATGGTTAGCCTAGCGTTTTCAAATGAGAGGCATGAACTTGGAGAATTTAGAAGATTTGCCGTTTCTTTAGAATATTCCCCCCCCCTCTCCCCGCTGATGGTGGGTGAGGAGGACTTTTTCGAGGCTCCCTCCCTTCCGAGAGGAGAGGCCTTTACGGAGGAAAGGGTCGTGAGATTTCTCAAAAAAGCGAACGCGATTGTTGACCTTGCGTTCGCCTGTCCCCGCCCCGGTAGAAGGTAGGTAGAAGGCTAACCTGGCGTCTTTACAAAAGATAGCCAAGAAAGAGTCAGAGATAAAGACGACGCAACTGCATCGAATGCTGAGGTAGAATTCGTGAATATCACTCAAGGGAATGCATTTGACGTGGAGCAGACACGTGCCAGGTTTAATGTGGGAGGAGGGGCTGATTACCCACTTTGTGTGTACAAAAACCACAGCAGGAAATAGGAAACGGCACGCACAACACCCGTGGACTGAATAAAGTTTCAAAGTTCTCGCCGTGAATCGCGATGTTGGAAAATTTTCAGGAGTTTCACGACCCCCATTTAAGGAGATTTCGACACGAATCCCCCCCCCCATACCACTATAAATGAAGGGGTCGCCTACAAATACAACAACTTTCTCCATCTTTACTACAACTCACCCCTCAACCTCCTCCTCCGCCACCACAAAACCCTCAAGCCTCCAATACGATCCCCTTCCACCAATAGAGAGGACAAACAGACCATGGAGAACGCCGCATAAAATTTTAAATGCTGTACAACACTCCTCCTTCCTCCTCCCTCTCCCCCTCCCCTCCCCCCATCTCCCGCTCCCTCCTGCTGGTAAATTACCCCAAGACGTTTGACCCATTAGTGAGTCACACAAATTCATTTAAAAAACATTCGGCGTTGATCAATCCTTTTGGTTTGCGCCATGCACTCTAGCTCCACTCAGAAACAGTTCAAACTAGCTTATATAAACGCTTGCAAAGGTAGCGGCAATATATAAGCGAATGCTATGCTAATCCTCCCACCGATCCGATTCTTCAAAGGGGGGATTACGAACTGTCCTGAATGGTAGGCAGAGTTGGTCTGAGCGGGAGGCGGTCGTCCGGGGGTTCGATCTCTGGACCATGTGCGTGGAAAGTGGCTCTTCTGCTACCTCCAATTCTAGAGTATAAGAAAGTCAGAGAACATAAACAAGGGGTTTTATGGCAAGTTTCAAAGTACCACACACCTAAAGGCAATCGTAATAACCCATAAAAGCCGGGTGTCATTTATTGGGCTCAAAAAGACCGCTGATAAACTGACATTCACAGAGTGGGCTCTCTGAATCAACTTGTTACTCAATCGAGGTAAACTGGCTTCCCTATAAAAAAAAAAACTACGCTTTTTTAAGCCACCCGGTCGTCGCGATATTCGACTCTTGGTCCTACGACTGACGCGCCACGCACTCGTTCTCTACTACAAATTAAATGAGCTATCTTCTCTCAACCGAAGTAGTCGAAGTTAAATAAAGGATAGAGAATGGAGAGTTCAGCCTTGATCTGCACCACTCTGGGTTACGCAACGCTTTCTACTCCCAGATTGTGGTGGGACTTGCTGCCATTAAGCCTATGCAATCAATTGCGGGGTCAACCACAGTAACTTTTAGTAGTTCTGTCTCATTAGATGGACTTTGAACGGGCTTGGTTGGCCTGGGCGAGATTCGATCTTTGACTCTCAGTCTCTGCGGGTGCTTAACGGTACCATCAGCCGCTGAGCACCTCAGCCTTTCGTTTAAAGTTGGTTAGATGGAAATAATAGTTTCATCTACTAGCGCTAGACACCGCCTGGTCACGATAAACACTATCAAAAGAAAAAGTACTCGAGTACTAAACAGCAGCAGATCGAGTGGTTATGAAATACGAGAAGACATGGACACGGTCGTCTTGAAATCATGGCTGTCAATACTCCCTACCTGGTTGCCAATACTGGTTGAGAACTGCACAGCTCTTGTATGGAAAAGATGGGGTAGGTAGGTTTGAACAGCGAAGTGCTCACATCACTGCAACCAATTAAATCGTTGCAAAATTCGGTGAGCACAAGTGCCTGGCGCATACCAAGAAGCAGACTATCACTCGAATAAACTGCATGCTCAGAAAAAAAGAATGTAGATCAGTTGGTATGAAAGATATTAAGATGTATACCACACTGACACTAGATTTTGATACATTTCAATCAATCATTTCTGAGGTGGCTCGTAGAAGATCGGAACATGGCGCATACCACAGTCATCAAGGTTACAGCACAGAAAGCTGACCCTTACTACGTTATAGCGTATGGCGTATTGGCCAAATTATCTAAAATTTACGAAACTAAAGACACACTCGCTCCCAAAGGGACCTCGGCAGCAATAACATTTCATGAGAAATACTTAAAGGACGAATTCACGGATTAGAGTGAAAGTCGAATTAGGAGTAATTCACCTGGTTGAGGGACCCGCGGACCTCCTGAGGGTGCGGACTGATGCGCAAGTGGCACCGAAGGAGTTGAGCTCGTTGACCTATTAGGGCTCAATGTTGGCGCGGCTGGTCAGTGCACGCCCACAGACCATCGAATCACTCGCCACGGGTCTATACGTGACGAGTGATTAGATAGCGGAGAGAGCGTTATGTTGAAGAGGGCACAGCGATGGGAAACGCATCAATGGCGAGATCAAGGGCAAAGAAAGGGGTTCCATTTCTCGGGTTCTAGGCCGTTTTCCAGGATTCTTCCTTCATTACTGTAAAACTCGTCACCGCTATGTTAATTTGAAATGGGTTGCCTTTTCTGGGTAAATTCGTCCTTTAACTGGACGAGTCACTTCCTAGGATATTGTGGTCATAAAACGAAAAAAGGAAGAAAGGTATTCGAGAGCCAATAATGTACACAACAGCCAAGCAGTGAGACATCATACAGGGATTAACGATCTGGGCTTCAATAAGTAGTTGTAGTTTTTGAATATTGTGATCAATCCCTTCACCGCAATACTTCGGAGCATACGGGCTTGGAGGAACCAAGAATAAGAAAGTCGCGAAAAAAGTACAAATATGTCAGGAGTAAAGCCCTTGCAATACATCGTAGAAGGCAAACACATGGCTCATACCAAAGCCATTATAACACCAACGCAGTTCATCACGCTTTACACCTACAGACGGCTTCACAATGCTTGATGAGCGTGTATGGCTAAAACGTTTGAAGAACCGAATATATAGACTCACTGACCCCTGAAGGGCTGAAAAACAAGGGTAAGCCGCGTGGTCGAATGGCAGAAAAAAAAAACACTGGTTCTATTTGACATCCTGAAAAGGCGACCGACAGTGCGTTCCTGGAAACGGTGGAATGGGTTTCATTGGGTTAGGGGACGGTTGTTTGAGAGTTTTGTCGATTTTACGAGGTTTCCACTGTACCTTTTTGGACATGACCCCATCCGAATAATTTTTGGAAGCGGGAAGGTGGGTGAACATTAAAGGAAGTAGCATTCGTAGTGAACTGAGCGAAGACTGCAGATAGATACCGGCTGATGATGGCTGGGAATGGGAGAAGGGAGGGCGTGTTGTCTGGGAAATTCCCTCGCCGCAATGGTGTACCCAGGCCGCTAAGGTATACCCTTGCCGAAGGGAGGCCAAGCCTAGCCAAGGAAATGTCCGTGTAGAAACGCTTATTTGAGAAAAATAGCCCTAGAACAGTACTAGAGCCACGCCACAACAGGGAGGACCGACACATGAAATGCGACGGCAGACTGGGAACGACAACTGACTGACTCATCACTGACGGGAGTTGTAGTCGCCCTGAAACAATGCGTGGCTGAGTAAACTGTGTCAGGCACCGCCTGCACTTGTGTGGCTGGCGACAGCAACGAGCGCGGCGCGCACGTTCTTTGCGATGGCGCGCATGAAATTCATGAATCCACAGCGTCGTGGCTGTGCGAGCATCTTCTTCAGCCACACACCGCAATGTGCGCCTCGCTGTCGTCGCAAAAGTTTCCAGTTCCGACAACTTTTTCGACGTGGCGCGTAATGAAAGCCGCCAGCACACGTTCCACTTCAAGCGACCGTTCTTTATCCGTTCACGAATATCACGATTCACTGCACATTGAATTATCCAACATATTGCCCACCATATCCCATTCCAAAAGTTTCGCATGGCCCATAATGGTGAGGGGTACGCGTCGCGGTCGCGCCCTGCGCAGCTCGTTAACGCCCATCGCCGATCGATATTGTATCCCTATATGGTGACGTGGCAGCAACGCACTATTGCATCAACATCTCATTTATAGCGTAACCGGTGAATCAACCAAACACCCACATTGTAGTTTAAAAAGATCGTCGGCACGTTGGAAGCCGAAATATTCACATCCGCCGCTCTCAGTGATTTTTCAGGAACGCCAACAAAAAGCTTCGATGCCATGACCACAAAGAACAAACAGTTGCACTTGCTTCCAGGTCATTTATCACTACTCTTTCGTGCATAGCATGAAGATCCGTTTAGTTCCTGGAGAGAACGTGAACTGAGTGAAGTTCAGTACGATCACGGGGCAAGGCAGGGTCAAGCATGGCGGGGCCGCAAATTTGTCAGATACCCCCTCTTTCTCCCTTCAAAGCACCAATTGCCTCTTCACTACCTCCGCATCCTTCTTAACTCTTACATTCGATCTCCAACGGCTCACCCTCTTCCCCTCCCTCCTCCCCCCTCCCCCAAGGTTCAGCCTTTCAGCGCTGCATGACACGAAAATAGTAAAATTCTTAAAACTTCTAAACTCTTTAAAAAAATCCCTAACCACATTATCACACCTTATTCCCTTTCAAGACGGACCATCGACCTCAACGTCTTCATTACGGCCCCTCTTCGCCTTTCAAGAGATGCGTTGCGCGTTTTAAGGATTCCCTTGACAAACGCTTGGCATTGTCACAGTAGCTTCAGGGTCGACCTTAGTGTTCATAATTTTTTTCAAAAATTCAATGACTCCCTCTTCCAGAGCAGTCTCGACACGACCCCACCACCATCACCAGTTTCACGGGACTCCCCAATACGACCTCCCTCCCCGCCTCGACCCTACCTCACCACCATGACTGTTTCTACGGTACATGAATTTGGGACTACTTGACACGCACCAACCAACAACTCCGCCCACTTTTTCCACGAAAACGATCATCGAGAAGGCGAAACAGAATGTGGGGAGGGGGTTTCACCGCTTCTTACTTGCTTTTTGTGATTTTCTGGAGATGACTCGTCGTTATCAGCTCCCAGTAATACGACCGCTGCCCCCTTTCAAACGTTTGACGTTCGCCAACCCCAAAACGACTCCCTTTCCTCGCAGAATCGCAAATACGACCCCTTGCTGGTATCAGTAGGACCCTGCGTAGAGTGTCTGAACGGAGACGGCATAGCCGTATGGGGCGCCACTATCACATACGTGGTCCTGTGATCGACTCCACTCGAGGGCGATTACTTCTTACATCCCTCAGTTCATCCCTCCAGAACGCACTGGAGTGCCTCTGCATTCCCGAATAAAATCAAATCTGGCTTTTTCCTCAGTAAGGGACCACCTACATTTATACCAACGAAAGAAGCGCGACTAATGGGCCACCATGGCAGGGTCGGCCATTCCGAGGTGAGATGGCAATTTGGAGGGCCATAAATTTCAAACCGAGCCAGCTGCTGCAATGCATAAATAAATGATCAACAACGAATGCCTTTCACTGGCTCCAAACTATCGGGACTCTTTGCAGCAGAAACGACTAGATCTTTCCAGTATGATCTCCTAACCTAGGAGAGGTCTGAAAGTTATATGAGTGAGTAATCAGGATGTCTTCCAAAAAGGGGGGTGGGTGGTCAGGTAATAATAGAAGGTGCTCGCTTGTCGTGGTCCGAATGCATTGGGCATGCACCACAATACCCCTCTCCTCCACACTCCCTTCCATTTGCACAAAAATCAGCGACCAGTCAAAAAAACAAACAGCTTTATGAGTATAAGTGCGTTTATGGTTCGAGTCCGTGTATGCGTACGACCTCCTTCGTTTGACGAGCAATTCATGGATACGGTGGCTCGTGAATTTACAGTGCATTCCTTACATACGACCTCATTCTCTTAGTGTAAGGCGACCTGCCGGGTAATGAGATGTGGAGAATAAGCGATTGGGAGCAACAGATGCGTCGAATCTAGCTCAACCGTGACTTGCTTGCAAGTCCGCATTTTTTTCGTCCAATTAGATACGTGCTAAATGTGCCGTAATAATACGTACACAGTGGAAACGATTGGGTGTGGTCGAACTGCACGGAATCTCAGAGATTTTGCAGCAAAGAAAATCTAGAAACTATAACAAAGGATAGAGTGCTGGGGTCTTGTCCAGAAAGGAGGGGGAAGGGAGGGCATGTCGTGAGACAGTGATTGCCGTCTATAAAAATCCCGAATTTTTTCAGGGTGAGGAAATTTCCAAAGCACCTGAACTACTTCACTCCACTCCTCACCACCAGGAGCTTCCCTGCGGAAAATTGGGGAATTCATGCGATCTGAATCGTCATACCACATGCCCTCTTACCGATGAGAACCTAAAAGGGGATAGCTTGATCGATCGATCCGAGGGTTGCGCCACGCACTCTACTTCCAGGGAAGGATGTTAGCATTTGGATGAGACTTCGTTTATACAGAGGCCTGTGAGCAGGGTCAATCGTCACGTTGAGTGGAATTGGGACAGCCCCACTCTAAAGGGGGCCTCTAAATTGCACCCTACCCCATCTACAATGTTCTAAGGTGCCACGTCTTCCGACCTGCTGTCGCTTAATATCACTTGACACACTCCAACCCCGCCTCTCAACTATAAACATGCGTCGTACGGGAACGGAGGTGGGATAGGTACAGCCTTCGGAGCAGCGAATTCTACACATTTTCCCCATTTCGCCCAATTTTGGTGGAAAATTTTCCCTTTCCCGGAAATGACCCTCCAATTCCAGCTACGACCCCTTCCCGAACTGCTACCGCCATACCCTTTGAAGTCCCCATCACACACCCACACGAATAGGATCCCCTCCCTGGTAAAGGACTCGTAGACAATTGACCCAGCCGATCACTAAATTCAATGTTTTTATCCTTCCAGAGGAGCGTGGTGCCATGATACAACTGGGAGGTGAAGGCTTGTCCATGGCGAGATCCGGTCTGGGATTGAACCCAGAACTGTGCGGGTGCAAAGCGCGCCACTGTCACTACACCACGTACGCCCTCTACAAGCTCCATAGAAGCATGGGAGTAAGACATTTTGAACAGCGTTCATATTTAACTCCGTGATTGCGTACAAATTCCTCTACTAGACGAGCATTTTGAGGACTCAGTGACTAACAGACATCCACAATACAATCCTCTCCGCCTCGGATGCGACGTTTTTTTCCCGAGTGATGATATGTGAACAATAAATGAATGGGACTGACAAGTGCATCGGAACAATACCGACTGCGACTTGCTTGCACGTCTGCATTTTTTCGTCGAATCGAATGCGTGCTAAACGTGCCGTAATAATAAGTTGTTGAAAGCTGCCGTGCCCTATAAAAACGCGAGGAAGCGTTGTTGGTTGTACACCAAACCCAATGACATCCAATACTTCCAGAGCAGATGAAAGTAGAATTCACTGAGGTAAACAGTGGGAGGTAAAAACTTTGAAAAGTATCTTAACATGGGCCCTAAAATAGCTCGAGAGGGGCTAAAAAGTCGAAGGGATAGAGCACTTGAGCAGAGATATTCGCTTACATAGGTTTGCGCCATGAACTTCGACTCCTCAAAAGCGCCTTATTTGTCCAGAATCCTGTGTGTACGATTATTCGAACGATGTCAGACCAAGAAGTACGTAAGACTAGCCGAGTAAAGGTCATTATGGTCCTAAGGCCTGATCCGCTTATATTTCCACTCTATAAGAGATCGCACCAAGCGTTACCCCTTCCTTCCAGTTGGCAAAGCAGAGAAGACAAGTTGATGTTCGTGTGGTGGACTCTGCATTTTAAGATAAGCTGATGGTAGTTTTTCTTGGAATAAATGTGATCCGGGGAGGTAGACGGAGCAGCAAAAGCCAGGATCGAGCTAAAATGCAGTGGAAATTTGCTAGGTCAGAACAAACGTGAAAAATTAATGGTCTTCATCTGCAAGTGCTATTCCAGACGCTTAATAGTTGTAAATTCAGCATGGCTCCGGTCAATCAAAATCAGCCCGGGTTCCTTTGGTTCCACCCGCCCAACCTCCAAGTCATGTAAAGGTCCGCAGAACAGGATAAAATGAGATCCAAGGGGAAGTAGGGTAGATGAAATAGTCCCGACAACGATTAAAAGCTTCGAAAGAAAACTTAGTGCTGAAAAAACGGACAGACACGAGAGAGGGAAGGGCGGAACACCTCCCCACCTGTAGGTCCTACTTCTTCAAAGGTAGATACCACGACTGCATAATGTACATTATCAAAAGTGAGACTGACCAGGAAAGCCTTTCAGGTCATGGAGCGCTTTTTCAAAACGGTGTGTTGCATGCTATAGGAGTACGTGCGTGGACCATAAAACTGATAATCATTTTTCTGAGCGGCCCTGGAATGGCGAGAAAAAAG
>KZ345660.1:31422-42612 GCA_002352805.1 Teladorsagia circumcincta
TTCAGACAGCTGACTGGGTCCGCCCTGCTCCGTTCGCATGTACATAATTAGGGGCACTCTCGCTGCAAAGACGTGCAAATAGCATTATTGATGCCATTGGAGAGCATAACTACAATATCGAACACGCCAGACACTTCGAACCATATAAATGTGCTCAAACCCCCGTAATTTGAAAAATGGATCTCACAGAGGCATCTCGAACAAAGCTCCGTTCGATTGGCTCTCTCCATGAATGCTGAAGAACCAACAACAAGGAATCTATTCCAACTCTTTACATCACCGCCTCCGTCCCCTAAGATGAACATAAGTCATGGAAAGTAGGGCTTATGTTCTGTGAGGTAGAGGAGCGAAAACGTTGGCGTAAACAACACATCGAGTTTTCCTCCCCATTGCTCCTCCTACCAGACTTCGACCCCGTGAGCCTAAGCCGCTGCGTTCAGCGGCTCGCACCAGATGCATGACGTGGCGTCACGATGAAGGAACAGCTTATCTAGTGAATTGGAATTTTCTCATGTTAGAAAGATATGTGAGATGTGACCCGGAGAACAATACATAATGCATCAGGGTGCCTTCCCATGAGTTACCTTCACATGAGCTGAAGTCATCAAAGTTCCATGCAAAGAGCTCTACTTGGGTAGATAACCTCTTTGGGCGCTAATTTATCCCTCATTAATTTAGAAGATGAAAAGAGCGGTTGAAGGCCACTAGCTCTGATCACCGTTCTGGTTTTAATTGTTGTAATGGGAAAAAAGCGAGAGGTGCAAGTTCGATTCCCCCCTGGGGCAAATTGTGGCCATAGTCAAGCATACTCGAAATTTTGACGGACCATTTCAATAGAATTGTAATTTTGTGCTATGTGGGCGTGAACATGCATGTGTTGAACAACAAATTCAGAAAAAAACATAAACAGCATGTTTAAAATTCAAGGGTACATTGATCAACACCTGTGACAACATAAATGAGAGTACTGACGAACTTTTACAGGACATGCTGAAATATCAGGAAAATCTTCATTACGATTTTCGAAGGATTTCAATTATCACTCCTGATCTGAATAGCATTTCATGCAGATTCTGTTCACAAATGAAAGGCCTTCTCACGTCAATTCACGCTGTATAACCCAGAAATTGAACTTGCTCTCGCCTTCAACCTCCACACTATGAGCAAACTATTGCTCAAGAAACCATGAATTCTAGAGAGGGATTTCCGATTGAATTTTCCTTTCAAGGTTAGAGATTTGGGATAATATTACAGGTTACCTTGCATGAGATTTGATCATACTTGAATCCAAATACACCCGAGGAAAGCTTTTTGGTGATACTGTTCTGTATCTTACCCATGGAATAACTCGAAAAGCTTTGGCTCAGTGGAATTCAAGATCCTCATGACCCTATCAAGCGCTCATGCCGTTAGGGGGTACGCTGAGTGGGTGAGCCACTTACAGAACATGGGACTGAGCCCTAGGGAGGGAGGGATTCTGGAGGAGGACGTGAGCAACAATGTTTTCCCTCTGGCGTTTATCTCCTCTTCTAGGCTTAGTCCTAGTGTCCTCAACCAGCGATTTTGAATGCCCAGCTTCCAATGTCCCACTAAGGGAATAAGCGCCCGCCATCATATTATCATTGAATTTCAGCAGTACATGTATATGGAATTGATTATCAGTGAGAAATTAGGAAAAAAAGGAATTGTACACAAAAGCGAACAGCAGTCGGTTAACCCATTGGCGACATTGCGGGTCGACGTGGGGACGCATATTTTTTGCCACGTGGGACAATGCGGTTCGATGTGGGGACGCAGCATAGAGATAACTCTTCTGCGCAAGATTTCCAAAATTATTACGATGGCATATTACTCATGAAGGAGTTGTAGAACTTGTGGTAATCATGGTCCGTGCCCTTTCTTTTTAGATATTTTATTCAAGGGGTATTTGGAAGTGATTCTCTGAAGTAAACCTTGTTATTTCGGAATTTGCTCTGCTGACTTTTTGCTTGCAGTTAGCTATAGTATTGATACAACTTTCCACAAAGAGAGATTTGGATCCAACCCCATTTAGGGATTCTGGAGTGGAAAATGGATGGTTTTCTGGCTTGCTCCGAAATCACCCCTGCGCTAACCGAAAAGATTTATGCCTTCTTTGGGAACTATCGACAGAATTACGAGAATTACAGAGGCTGAACAATCCTTGCTTCAAGATCCAATACTTTTAGTGCACGTGGTTCCCACTATTACAACGCATTTTTCAAAAATATCAAAAAAGGAGCGGTCCCACGCGGCAGACACGCGAGAAATCGCATTGTCGCCAAGGGGTTCAAGGAACTGGAAGAAGAGAACGAGCATACGCAGCTCCTCCAGTCTGGCAGTGACATTCAGCTACATTAGCCACATTCAGTTACGTATTAGGATTTCGTCAAAAAAGTTTTATTAGCAAGATTTCAAGTTTAGCGAGCACATTGCGCGACATAAAGCACCCACGGAGAAACTTCGTTTTTAAATGAGTTTTGAAATAAAATTCGAGTTCCAGTGAAACTCGATGAAACAGCAGGTAAGCGGATTAACGTAGTGTGGGAGCGGAATCAATTAGAACGTACGTTCGCCCGTTCGCTACGCATTTAAACGGCATGTGGACGTGATGGAATGAAGCTAATTAACTCACTTGGTAATGAGGTGGAAAGGGGGGAAGGCGAGACGGACCGGACGGGTTCGGCAAGTGGCAAAAGTGAAATCGCCGCGCTCGTCGACGTGTGCACGTTTCCGTTTCAACAAGAAGACGCCAGTCAGTCGTCGGATCGATTCTGATGCCCAAGCCCGTCTGCTTTGCCCTTGAAAACTCACTTCAGTGAATTACGCATAGCAAAGTGGATTGTTCTCGGAAAAGTGGAACAACAACTGTGACGGAGGAAAGGGTTTCTATGGCTGGGTGCCATCACATTCACCCCAAACTTCTTCATTTTTCGGAATACAAGCAACGAGCTGGCTCTGCTGGCTTTCCCCGAAGCAGCGGACATGCTAATTTCGATGTTCGTGTAGGGTAGATATGCCTAGTAGGGAGGGCAGCTAGGTGATCAATTGAAATCAGACGATGCGTCGGCGAAAGGTGCGCTCGAAGTGACTCACCAAGGCCATACGGATTTCTCGCTCCTCCCTCGGGCTCTGATCCGCCCCGAAATGGCCGAGTGATAGCGTAGGTGTATTAGATGGTCATACTGTTCTCGGGAGCCTTCGCTTTTCATTTCAAAACACTTTTTCTTTCAAACTGTCATATTTTCTACTGTGATTAGCCTAATGCCATATCAATCAAGCATTACTTTAAATAGTAGAGATGATGCAGACTATCAGGCTAAACTGCTCCAAAACATCTCGTGCTCCAGCTGTGTTTAGAGTGGCGATCATACATGCGTTTAGGCGATGGGCGATGGCCCAAAATGAAAGCATACGTATCGATCAAGCGATTCGGTGAATACGCGCCGTCGTCGCCTACTCGCCTACTCGCCTACTCGCCTAATCGCCTAATCGCCTAATCGCCTAATCGCCTAATCGCCTAATCAGCCTAATCAGCCTAATGCAGACTAATCGTAGTCCTAGTCGCCCAACCGCACGTGCAATCGCTAACCCCAAACGCCACCTTAGCTGCACAATCGTTCCCCAGTCTGAACCTGCTACCAAAATTAGGCCCCACTTCTGGAATTTTTTGATTATGCGTTTTAGTTTGCCTTTAGTGTCGCACCACACTCACATGAATACCTTTCTTTTGCACACTTATATTTTCAAAAATACTTACAGCCACGGAGCTTTGAGGGCTCTTTCTGACGTGACCTTTCTGCCATCAACTGACCGAAAATATCTGGCTACACTGTAGCTCCCAATAGGTGCACAGGAAAGGGCTAGAGTTTTACCTGATGATTCTACCACTCGCTAGTGTTTGCCACATACTTGCTTGTACTCTGTCTGGACTTTTGGACGGCTCATTGGCGGTCTGATGAATCATGCGAGTGTTTAGCTATAGCGTATCTGTAGCCGTGATGGTGTAGCCGACTGGAAGAAGGTTGGCAACGTAAGTTTCAACGAAAGAACCGGCAGAAACTCAATTACACTCGCTGCTTTCAATGGCAGCATTTTTCTTCGAAGGACACTTTTCTCTCACAGTTCCCCATATTCCCAATTAGGCATCGTAGCAGATTTGAGCTTATTAGAGCACTGCGGAACGAACCGAATTAGAGGGTAGTCAGTTTGTAGAAAACTCCAGTGAGGCTAAGACTACTGTGCGTTACATTGCCGGATGGTAAAAACATCGAAGCTTCCATTTATTGAATCACACAAAGTGAAAGACCAGCGGAAAACGAAGGAATGTGCTTCACGCCTTTCATTATTTACCAAATCGGGCAAGTTACCATTGGACTGGTTGGGGAAAGTAGTGGCTGGTAACGAGAAGTGATGCCAGCGTCGGCCATACCGAAGACGACTTTGGGTAGATGTTGCTGACTGTAACGATGATAGGTCGAAGTGACCATATGCAATGAGATCTACATTGTTGGATCTGCTCCTGGGCGCTGATCTCGAATCTGCTTCCCAAATCTGCCAATCGATTTTCTGAGGGGAGTTATGAAGCAAAATAGACCAGCGGTAGTGCTCCGGGCTCACAGGCAAAAGATCGCTGGATCGATTCCGTGATGGGTTTTCCGCTTCCCCTTACGGCAACATGGTTGCGAAACGTTCCCAACTACGATGCTTGATCAACGCTTGCCTGTAGTTACCCGTACAAAGAGTTTGGGAAGAGCTCTCTGGACACTACTACAATACACGGGCTCTACTTGCTAATGACTGCACGTAGAATCCGCAGAAACAGATGCTTTTGCAGAGGACCGACGCGATATTCGTGTTTTGGAGGTAAAAATACTAATAGGGGCAAATTTGTAGCCGAATCACCCATCAGGGAATCGCTTCTACAACCTCTCGTCCGCGAGTGCAGACCATTACCGTTGCTTTATGTTGCTTCATAATACCGGTAGGAAAATCGATTGTCAGATAGGAAAGCAGATTTGAGATCAGCGTCCAAAAACGCATTCATCAGGGTAGGTCTCATTGCATATGACCACTTCGACCCATCATCCTTTCCTGGCGAGGAGCGAGAGCCGTATGCGAGAGGCTAACTTCACAAGGGGGAAGACCTTTTGAAGGGAGCTGCAAGGGTTCGACCACACGTTCAGAACCTCTCCCACGAGTCGAACAGTTTTCCAAGAGGTGTGCTATCGAAATTTAGGTAGCTTAATTCTGGCTAGGGAATCATTGCCAGTAGGGTACGTTAATAAACTCATTGTTGCTGAGAACTGACGCATTTGATAGTACTGACACGGCTCCACGTATGACGATTTCCACGCCATTGTCAATCATTTATTCACCGCTTTGTTGACCTAGAAAAGGGCTCAAAGCCCGCAACGTCCGGGCAAAATGAAATTTGGCGAGGTTCGTTTTTTGTTCTGAACGAATACAAAGACTGCTGTCTAAATGGCGTTCAGTAACCATTGATATTACAAGATTTACTCATTGTTTATACACACAAATGGATTGCTCAAAATAGAACTTCGATATTTGCTACTTTTGCTGTTTGTTTCTTAAAGGCATGCCCAAGGATCAAATTGGTGTGGTTTTTGCACACGAATGCGATACTAATGTAATGGGGCAAAAAAGGCCGGCAGTATAGAAAAAAAAAGAATCTTTGGAAACGCTTGGATTGAAAGCTAACTCACTTTCGTAATCGGCTGAGGCAATGAGAGACTACGCGTGGAGGAGGGGATATGAGGCGAGAGAGCGCGACAAATGAGAGACAGACAGACAGACAGGTGCCACACAACAGCTCTATGGAAAAATTGCAGCTGCAGCAGCTTACTTCGTAAGGCTCAAGCGCTCTTGTCGGATGATTTCACTGCACGGCAACGCCACATCTGGGACTGTTTTCTAGGGTTCTATCCTACAAACCGAGGGGATCGTTCACACGACTTCTACCTGGGTTGCGATTTGAAGATCGTTTGCTCACAAAACTCTTGTGTTAACCTGTGGTCAGCAGGTCTACCGCATCCTTTCTGTTGATTTTGATCGCAGGAATTAAAAAAGGCGATTTTGATGTCAAGGACAAAATCCCGCCATCGAAAAAAATGAAGGACAATAACAAGCGATGTCACCCTGTGAGAGCTGCCAGCCACTGAAAGGACTTGTTCGAAACCTTCACATACAAATTGGAAAAATGCAGAGGGAAAGGAAATGGTCGCTACTCGAGCTGCTCCACCCCTCCCCTACCCCACCCCCGCAGTTGGCTCGGGGCGCGGCCAAGTGTAGATGAAACTCCCATGCAGACACTTTTGCAAAACGCTGAGCAATACTTCTACTCTCATCGTAGCGACCGTACGTGACGCCTTCTCACTACCGTATGGTCGATCTGTGCACTACTGCTTTCCTTTCACACGAAAAGCTGAATAGGTGCAGAATTAGGTAGCTGAATTCATCACTTCGAAACTAACATCACTTTGTAAAAAAAAAGGTGTCGCCAAACTGCTAGTAGGATGGGAAAGGCCACATGAAATAAAGGAAAACACTTTGGGAGAGAGAACTTGCAGGAATCTTCCACAACGATGCGATTTTAGCTAAATAGATGACAAAAATTAAGCTCACCTTCTAACTTTAAGAACTGCTAGGGCAAGTTTTGCGTCTTTCTGGGAAAGGGCTGGTGCATAACAAAGCATTGCACTCAGTGGGCAGTCGCATGACAATGAACTAAACATGTAGCGAGAAAGGTTATCGGTTAGGCGTGTTGATGATGGAGTGTGACGTGCTGTTCCCATGACAACTCTCCAGGTGTTCCTAACCCCAGTAAATTGAGAATTAGCCTAATGAACCCCGTCTAACAGGAAGAGAGCGAGTGCCCTAAATTATAAGTGACTAAACGAAGCACTAATGCTGTTATTTCCTGTCCCACCAATCATCGGCACATGATGTCGATTGTCATCGCTGCACTATTGCGAAAATGGGAGCAGTGGAACAAAAATAGGGTGAGGATGGACATGTGACCAGAAAGTAGCCTTCCAGTTGAACGAAAAGGTGGTCTTATCCGCCCTTGCTACTCAAAGCTGCATTCACCTCGCTTCACGAGTTTTAGCTCATTCCTCCTCAGATAGACTTGCAGCAGAAACCTCCGAGTTACGGGTCGCAGCACTGTTAGCAGCATATGCTGCAGGCGCGTCCAGTAGTCTATGATTGGCTGGTTCGCGTTTGCACACAGTAACCCGCGTGGTCGTAGCCAATCACGGACGAGTGGGCGTGTCGGCAGCATATGCTGCCGACACTGCTGCGGCCCGTGACTCGAACGTTTCTGCTGCAAGTCTACTTGAGTCAATATGAGTGCTCGCGGTTGACACCCCCTTCGCATGTTACGGCGCTTACCGCGGTTTGAACAGTCAAGGGCCATTTGGAGATCTGAGATGCTTGGTGCAGTGCCCTTCACGTATCCATACGGCCACGGACGGACGGACGCGGGTACACTCGAAATTCGAACATGCACAAAAATCTGTTAAAGCGAGGTATTGCGACAAAATTGGATTGAATTTGAAATGGACGAGGGGATACTGTATAATGCGCCGGTGGCAAAAAAAGCAAAGGCATCCATCAAAAACAAGCAAAATGAGATCTCTTTTAGCTCGTTGACCTTCGATAATGGACCAGCCGCAACCAAGTAAGAGCCCTGCCAACGACTACCATACATTGATTGACATCGCATTCCACAAAAAACTTAGAGGGTACGGCCGCGAAGAGAAGTCCCTTTCCGAAATGAAGAAAATGAACGGTGCTACTACTGGCAACACAGGTGGGCGGAGCACAGGCGAGCTCAGAAAGGGTTAGCAGCCCCAGGACGCTGCAGCTAGCTCACATTTGGCTTTGAAACCGCCACAATCCGCTTCCTACGGCCCATGGCTACTGCTTTCACTGGTGCGTTTACTTCCTCTTCACACACTTCATGGTAATTCCTCGCTTCGAACGATATCCTGCTCGCTCTCCTAAGCCAGAATGCATTGCTCTTGGGAGGCTCCGAATGGGCAGGAAACACTATTTGTGAGAAATGAAGGTGCTGAGAAAAAGGTTAGTGATAGAAACTAGTTTTGGAACAAAATTATGAGACCTAACTCAACGCGTGTATTGATTTCAATCCACAAATTCACCCCTACCCCCACCCCCTCACTCAGTTTCGATTGCCAAGCCAATCAGTAAACAAACAAGCTATCACTAAGTGCTTTCGAATGCTTTGTGCTGTTCAATCGCAGTGAATTTCAGACTCACAACAAGAACCAGTTCACTACAGCTTCTCTTTGAATCTATGGCTGAAGTTGCTAAATAAAAAAGGAAGCAGTTATAGCAGCAACAGACGATGATTGATGACAATGATTAGAAATAAGAACATGCACACAAAACACGATTTTGAGAAAGCATTTGAGCACATAAAGGGACTTGTGCGTGCTCTCATCAGATTTCAATCGAGCTGCCTTTCTAAACGGAGTTACGAAGCGAAAGAGCGTAGCGGTAGTGATCGGGACTCACTGTCAAAACGTCGAAGGATCGGTCCCCTATTGTGTTTACTGTCTCAATTCTGCGGAGATACAGCTAAGCTGCTTTTGTTAGCCCATTTGACTGAATCCCCGAAGAATGCAAAACAGTATTCACGATAGGGGACCGATACTTCGACATTTTGACTGTGACTGCCGACCACTACCGTTGCGCTATTTTGCTTTATGACTCCGTTCAGAGAATCGTTTAGCAGATTTAGAAGGTAGATTTGAGATCAGCGCTCGAAGGTGCATCTAGTCGTATTCATCGCTTCTTGAAAGACCGTGGCGACTTGAGGGCCTTTTCTCGTCAGATGAGTCCATGGCTACCATAATGAGGGCATTACTCGAGGGTCGGTAGTGAACTTGCTTGGATTTTCCCTGGAGTAGTCGCTGAAGAGCTACATCGTCTCCTTCTATCCTTTTCAGAAGGTAGCAGAACCAGACCTATGACTAGATTTCAACAACTATTACCACATGACCGCTCACGTCTTCCTTTCACAGGCACATACATCAGCGAGCCCATTTTGTGCGCTTTTCATTGCATTTCTCACAATCAGTTTGTCCACGGCAGAAGACATAACCGGCATCCAATCGATTATTTTTGCAGAAGAAACGCAGAACTATTAATTAACTAAAAACTACTAATTATTATTAACTATTCTTTGCCCTTACGCGATCTCTAAGCAGGGTCAACCGCGCGTTGCGCAGATTTCATAAACATTACGACCCCCTCCTCTAAAGAAGGCCTAGATATGACCCCCTTCTCCAGCATCAATATTAGGGAAGTCCGTCAATACGACCCCTTCTCCCGCCACCACGTCCCCTTCATGTTCCCAAATACAACCTTCCTTTTTCCCCTTTTTGACCTTCAGCTACCCAAAATACTACCCTTCCCCCTCCAAAAAAGCTCAAACACGAGCCCCTCGTTAAGAACTGTGCAACATACTTTGACGCAGGGTGAATAGGGGTCGAGGAGTTCCTCGACCGTGGCTCTCCACTGTGCAAGGGTAGTGTCGAGAGTAAATGTACGCGCGGAGAGCACAGACGGCTCGCGGGTGCGAGGGAGCAACAATCCTCGTCGCCTGTTGTCAGTTCCTTTGCCGATTTTCACCCTGGAGCATACCATAACCGAGGTCTTCTACAATAGGTCTGGAAATTTTCAAAAATGAGCCCTTGAGGGGTAATCAAATAGCAAACATTCCATAGGTTCCTTTCTCGCGCTGTAAACCCAGGTCACTTTCCTGTTGTGTTGCTCAGAATTGTTAAGGTTTCCTAGGACTGAGCAGCGGAAGGAAACCTCCAAAAGGCGAGCACCCGAAATGTTAGCCGAATAAAGTCTTTGTATTATCTTGGCCGTGGTAACAAAAACCATAAAAAGAATTGAATCTGTTAGTCGTGGCACTTTTTGGCCAAAGCATTAATTTCAATGGGCGGACCTCGAGCTTATCGGTAGAGTTAGATACACACCTTGGATATCTAGATTTCAGTTTTCCCTCTGGATGAGTGCTAAACTGCTCATTTCAGGTACTTTTGGTTGACACAGTGACCACAGTGCGGGCCGCATGCGTCCCGCACGCCCACACGGATGAGACTTGCTGTGATTAAATTGCAAACTGAACAAAACTGACTGCATGTACTATTGCATGCGCAAAATAGCACACTTATTGGCAATAACGATTTATTTTGGTAAATCAATAAGTACATGAAAAGCCGTATAAAAGGGCAGAGGATTACTCAAAGGGTGCCGTCAACATATTGAACTACAGTTGACAGATCTGCTTCACAGAAAGAGTAAGCAATTTCAGGGCAAATCCTATTGCTGTTCTTCAAAAAGAAAGGGACAAAAAGAAAATATGGTTTCTTCAGAAGAAAATGAAGGATTAAAGAGAAAGATGTGACATGAATGGTGTTCTGAAGCCTCGAACGGAGCTTCACTTTGGGAATAAATTGAACCACATTCGGAGAAAGGCAAACAAGCGACGGATCAATAGCAACAGCGTTTTGGAGAAACTTGCGCCCAAACGTTGACGTCGAGAGTGAAAGCGAGATTAGATCACAAACCGGCATGCTATCCTGCATGAACACTTGTTCAAGCAAACGGGACAACGCCGGACTGCAATTATGGAAATCGAAGGTGGGGGGGGGGGGAGGGGCAGGTGGCCTGAGAATTTCCAAACCATCATCTCAGCCGGTGGATGCGCTAATGACGACAGGTTGTTGCCACGCCATAGCGCCGCGCATTAGCACGATTGCCGCCTGGATCAAGTGCAGAACCGTGCTGGTCTTCGATGTTACTGTGGTACCGCCCACAAGTATATGGGTGCTAGTGTTCGAAGTTCACCGGGTTGGATAGCGGCAAAACGCGAAACCGGTTCCACAAGACACCGCTAGCCATACCAGTGAATTCAAAGACTCCGCACACCGACCCCCAAGAAACAACACTCACAACATATATGTGAAATAAATAAAAAAAGGATAAAGGATAAAGCATTTGCCGTTGATCAATCTCGTTTAGGGATGCGGCACGCGTTCTACTTCCATTTGTACATTCGCAGTGGCGTTTGAACGCGAAGTGGCCTCCTATACAATGACTTGCGGGGGC